>JWIV01000063.1:5172661-5443851 GCA_000966865.1 Fusarium sp. JS626 | reverse complement strand
CGTCATCATCTACTGCCCCTGCGGCAACAACGTCCTCAGCAAGGATAGGATATAAGGGCGGTCAGGGTGCTTCAGACATAAATAGAACTGCATTTCCTCAACAGGGAATGGAACAGCTATCTTCTTCCTATATAAGTATAATACCATCTACCTATTCCAATAATCTACAAAGCACAGAGATATCTGGTATTCTTCAGTACCAGCCAAATGTAAATATTAATAGAGAACATTATAAATATTAAATTATTATATTTTACTTCTTAGATATTAAACTTAATCTTATGTTTTATTTATTTTCTTATACTACTATACGCAGTTATAGCGGTAAGTATATTTATTTATAGATATAGACTACTAGGTTAATATAGAAATACTAGATTATTAAGTAAGATAGAAATATAGTCCGGTAAATAAATAGTTGTATAATATACTGTTACTCCTATAATACTTACATCCGCTATACCTTGATATTACAAGCTGGCTAAATTAATACAATCCCACGTATTTATCCTGGATAAAAATAAATAATCAAGTTAACTATTTTAAATCGTAACTTCACTAAACTATTCCTAGCGGAGTACTGCTCTCTCTTTAGAAATAACTACTAAGTTCATTCCTTTAAGCCGTTTTATCTATTCCTTAACAATTCTATTTAAAGCAGCATGTAAATTGCCCTAGGAAAGAGAGTGCAAGCATAGTGAATAATAGTTCTGCTAAACTTCTAGCTATTATTAGTTGATATACGCTTTGTAACGTGTTTAGAAATAATTTCAGAAGCTTTCGAGCGTTCCCTGTATTCTTCCAAAAGCCAGCCTTGTATCAGTTGGTTACATTGCAAGCCCACAGCTCAAGTCCACTGAGACATGGTTTTTGCCTATGAGGTCAAATTTAACTCCGCATTAGGGCGTGGTACCACTGACGTCAGCGCTAAGCAGTGCATCGACTTACTGGACAGTTTACCTAATAAGGTCCCAATTTAAAAACTGCTAGAGTATAAATAATCTGTCTTACCGCTTTTAATATTATAATTTGCTGTGCTTGTTTCTTTCTTTTTAAAAGAGCCATATCGCAACAGTGTCAGCCAGAAAATTAATAGCAACTAGCCAGGACATGGAATTTCACTTCGTTAACAACAATACGCCACCAGATCGGCATTCACAAAAGATCATCCGCAGCCATGCAATGAAGGGCAAAAACTTGGGAAAGGCTATTACAGGTCGAGGTCGTAAATTTCAGCTAGGCAAAAGCAGTGCATTTAACGCCCAAGCCATTCAAAACTCGGGAGATCTTTCGAAGGCTAAAATTGAGCGGCCCCTTCTTCCTAAACCCCCCGAAAGCGATATTTGCAATGACTTAGCGACCTTTCTGCGCTTGCCTTCGCCCCGGAGTGATGTCTGCGGAACTGGGCTCTCTTACTTTACGACCTCGAAACTTTCCCCTTCATCGAGCCGTTACTTGTTCCATGAATGTTTGTTGGACGTGACGTGTACCTCTAATACAGTCATTCACTAACGAGGGCAGTCCATTTCCTCATCTCTGAAACACTCTACCCTCGACTCTTCTGTCGTCCCAGCAAGAAAGTTGAGATCTCTTGGTTTGAGTTAATGGTTGAGAATCCATGTGGTAAGAGACTGAAGCCCTGGCTTACAAGCGCTGTTTTGACAATCGAGTAGTCCTTCACTGCGGTGTGGCAATGACTGAGGCCTACATATCTCGGCGCCGTGGCGAGGTCGACATGCCATTGATATCTCTTCGCCATTTCGCCGAATCCTTGCGTTTGATTCGCCTCGAGCTAAGTAGTAATACTGGACCACCAGACTCTAGTCTGGGTGCCATCATTTCGCTAGCCATTCACGCCACACTTATCGGCAACCTCGATGAGAGCCGTATTCATCTAAATGGCCTCAAGCATATTATTGAATCCCGTGCAAGTGGTCTAATGGGGCTCTGCGCAGATGCTCCTGAAGTGGGTAATAAGGTCCGCCGAACTGACCTAGACCTCGCACTCACGGCTGGAACGCCGACTTTATTCGGATCACATTCACTGTCACCAGCTATTCCATATGTCGTCCCGTTAAACATGCAGAAGAGGAATAAAACACTTCCGCATCCGTTAAACCAGACTTCTGTGGCCTTGCAGTTAGTCATGACCGATGTTCAGGCTTTGTGCAGTCATGCCGGTGGCTCCCAATTTGACCCATTCCAGTACCAAGATATCATTATTACAATTTGCCAGCGCTTGACAGACTACGCACCGCTAGTCGGCCCACGGCCCTTCAGTACTTTGGATCGTATCTGCCAATTGGGATATCTCGCCTTCATGAGTATGATCACTCATCATGACCCGTGGGAAAGACCAGTATGTTCTTTGTTGCTATCGGAAACGCTATGGACACAGCTTTACAGGTTCTATACCAATATTCTTCCCGGAAACAGAAGGGAGGACTTGGCTTTTTCTCTCTGGCTCTTCTTTGTCTACGCCGTGTCGGCTCCAGAAGATGAGAGATGCCGTGAAAGAGTTGCGTTGTCTGTTGAACGTGTCCGTGTCATTACTGATGCACTTCTACTAAGGACATTAGAGGATGTTACTGCTCAGTTGAGTTTGTACGGTTGGATTTCAGAATTTCATGATAAGCTGGCTAGGAACCTCTGGACCCCTGCAGGATGTACTAAATAGAAATGAAGAGCGACAAGGACGTAATATAAAATCTGACTCATTCGCCAGTGTTCTGACCTCCAAACAGAGTCTCGATGCCATCATTGTGGCCGATCAATCTCAATCTCTTCATCAGGTCATTCCAGACACGTTCCTGCGTACGTTTGCCGTCCTCATTCGTGATCCAATCGGGAACGACGTGACTGCCACCGAATTAGCTTATATCATGAAGACAGATACGTTTCTGCTATCAAGGGTCTAGATGCAAGTATAGAGAAGGAAGCAAGAGAATTGCGGCTAAAAGACTTACTCTTTGACTTGGCACTCCGAGCAGTAGGCGCCATGGCTATCTGGCCCTGCAAAAGCGGCGTGCAGGAAATTTCGGCTACCCTTTTCGGTTGATCTTGCAAGTAATAGCCTTACAATCGCCAGTCCGGCTTTGATCATGAGGGGGGCATTACGGTCCAGATTAGAGTAACATAAACCTGGGTTGACCACATTGGCGATAACGCCAGACTCGGCCACAGGAAGCCGTGAAGCCAGCTCTCGGATCGCGTATACTTGTAGCAGTTTAGTGGTAGGGTACCTATAGAAGAATACGTTAGTGATTGTCAGCCTTTCCGTTTCTAAGTGATAAGATTCCTTACTGAAGAAGAGTACTGAAGTTATTCTTTGCGCTTAGCACTTCGAAGACTTCGCCCTGAAGGCTTTTCAGGCGCATTCTCATATTGTCCTCAAGCGCACTGTCACTTGTGACGACGACAAGACGAGTGTAGGTTCCAAGGTTTTGTGCAGACTCCACGAGTTTTGGTAAGGCGCGAAACGCCAGTAACATAGTAGAGACAACGTTCACTAAAAGGGATGTTTCCAAGCCTTCGGCGAGTTGGAAATCTCCCATTACCACTCCAGCATTAGCTATGAGAGCATCTAGACGGTCTAGACTTGTGAGACGTTTGGCAAAGGCCTCGACCGAGTCTGGAGACATGAGGTCCAGCTCCCACACTTCCCCGGTATCTTGGCGGCCAGTTTCCTTCCGAATGGTGGTCAAGGCCGCCTCACCCTTTTTGCGAGATCGAACTGCTAGGATCACGCGACTAGCGTTCATTTGGAAAAGATGCTTGGTGCACTCAAAACCCAAGCCCGTGTTGGCACCCGTGACGACATATGTTGCATCCTTAATGTCACTCGGAGGGGCGGGGATCTCAAAAGACGTGTATTGATCCCGGACAAGAGATAAGAAATTTGGCATGATCTTGGATTGAGATGTAGGGTGTGTGTTTTTAGCGTATACAAGAAGTAATTGTGGTTGGATGCTCGATGATTTGGTGTTTGAAGCTCTGAATATACGGAGGCTGAGGATATGAGAGCTTACAGGAACGATCGAAAGGGGTTTTCGTTAGTCTTTTATTGATAATTGAGAGGTTACTTCTATCATCCAGTCCTCGAACATCTCGATTATAGCAAAGTTAGGAGCTTACTACCTCGCGCTTCGGAGAGTTAGTTGTCCAATCAGGTGAATTGGCCAATCAGAGACATCTATCTATTTGAGGTAATAAGTGGGTATAGATCTCCGCACCAACCCTTGCAGTTGCATAACCTTATCCGTAGACGCCAAGCCAATCTCGCCGCGTTGCCTGACCTGCCTACCCATGACATGACGAAACGGAATTAACATTACCTTCGGCGATAAGGGGCATTAACACCGCAATTAAAATCAACCCTAATATTACTCAGCAAACATACTGAGTAACTAACCTATAGTAGCCACTCTTTTAAGAGATTAAGGCTTAACCTAGTCTCTAAAGCTACAAAGAGTTTGCTAGTTCTTAACGGTATAATACACCATAATTACGTTGCCAGCCTGAGTAGCAGACAAGAAGTTTTAGGGTCAGAAGTTAGGCTCTCAACAGTAGGATGGTTTTACCAAGTACTATCTTCAATGCGAATGACGCGTTGCAGTTTTCCATCCTTCAACGGAGATCCAATTGGATGCCGCGGTCTGTGGTAACAGGGACGGGAGCCAAAGCCGTGATGTTGCGAGAGTCCTCTGTGTTCGGAGTTGAGATGATTGTACATTTATTAGCCTCGCGGATGTCGATTTTGTAATCTTCATTCGAGGTAATCACCGTTGTTCTTTGCGGCTATTGAAGCCGGTTTTACTGCGTAGTAGGCTGTAAAGCAAATTTTGAATAGAACTTCATCATTAGATATAGCCTCTTAGTGGAAAAAACGAACTTAAAGCACGCGGGGTTTGGCTTACGCTTTGTTCTCCTGAACGATACCACCTAGTCTTCGTTCAACCATTTACGCGAAATCTTCATTAGGCGTAACAGTAATCATCCGAAATATAAACAGGACGTGAATTTAAATATAAGACAGACAGTAACTGCTGTTTTTAAAAGCTGAAAACATTGAATTACTTGTTTTACATATCGACAACAATTCTATGGTAACTACTCTGACACTACTATAGGGTACTATGTGTCAAACTACGCTTCACCTTTGCAAGATAGAGGATTTGAGTACCCGATAGGTCATGTTCTCAGTACCAAAGTGATCCTAAGCGCGGAACGCGGCCAGGTAGAAAATGTCAATCCCTCTTCATACGACACCCAGGAAGGAATTATCTCGAATCATACAATGTACCAGTGTTAACGCAGGTGGACAGATTCGCTAAGCCCATACACGAAGCACTACAACCAGGGTTTGTTTAGTCTTTGAACAGGGTAGCTTTTTTAACATCCCTGTTATCACGGCCGACAAGGCTGGCTAGGTCGATAGTGGGTGCTACCGAAACAGTTAGACTCGGGGTCGATACCCCGAATACTTAGTGTGATACAAGACATCATTAACCACGATAATATCGAACATCTCTGCGAATAAATTGAATACCTACGTGAAGGGTTCGACACCACCAACGCTCTTGTTGAGGAAGTCGCCACCACCATTGAGAATTGCAAGCGAGTCTCGCCGAGATAGAGTTCGGGATATATCAGAGAAGTATTATTATTATAAGAAACTTTTCCATCGAGAAGCCTTTCAGTAACATAGTAACAGATCTAATCCATAAACACATTTAACATGTAATGTCTATGTTATACAACACCGTTGCTGTAAGTCAGTCAAGTTGAACGAATTGAATATAGAGTTGATTGACTTACCAGGCTGTAGTCTTTATTAGCGTAATTGATTACGAGCCTGTGCTTGATGGGAAGGACCACTTCGCGCTCAGAATAACGGTTTCTGGTTACCTTGAGACGTGACTCAAGGTCGCTTTTTTAGAAATGGACTCATTAATAAGGGCATCAGTGGCGTCGAACTCATCCCGCTAATACTCAATTCTATCGCATTTACGGAGTACCGACGCCTTCTATCTCTGTAAAATGGCGCCTAAAGTTATTTACTCTTCTTCACTCATATGCGCCATTCATACCTGCAGCTTCCTATTTGGATTATGGACAAGGTCTACTTCTTTCAACTGCTCCTTGAAAATCCATGCTGACCAACCAGACATCGCCGTGGAGTCTGACAAACCCAGATAATCCTTATTCAGCAAGCTGGCCCAGCCTTAGTCAAAGCGCGAGGCCGTGGAACTCCGCAATTATCCAATCATATCTCTGTATCTGCGCCATTTTTTATGTACGTCTCGTTTATGGCTCAACTACGGAGGTACAACGGACAAAGGTACTGAATTGAGTTTAGGGTCAATTTCGTTCGAAACGCAACTGGGGTTTTGAACACCTATAATTCCCAGCCTCCTCTCGTCATCGATTAGGTATTTAACTCAAAGCCTTTTTGCCAACGCCAGGTTGATTCTATCACTTCAGCTTGTGTCTTACGTCTGAGCTGTATCATGTTGTTCAACTCTACTATCACTTTGTTCGCCTTCGCAGCCCCTGCGCTGACCTATTCACTCCCGGCAAAGACACTGAGCCAACTTCCTCTTGGTACATGGCTGGAGAATATTGCCGTACGCTCAAATGGCGATATTCTGACAACTGAGCTTTGGCCTTCACCAAATATCTATACTCTTCCCAGCCCAGGAGCCAAACATACTAGCCATGAAAAACTGGTTTCGATACCCTCTATCACTGGACTTCTGGGGATCGCCGAAGTACCCAGAAAACGCGGAATGCCTGAGACATTTATTGCTGTCGGAAGCAAAGCAACTGCGCTCAGCAAACTCACGCCAGGAACCTTTGAGGCTTGGGCTATTGAGTTTCCAGGAAATATCCTATACGGAGGCAACGTGCAAATCAGGAGAATCAGCAGAATGACCGCAAACAGCACTTTTCTCAATGGTGTGGCCGCTCTTCCAGGCAGATCGGATGCTGTCCTCGTCTCTGATTCAAAGGCAGGATTTGTTGGACGTCTTAACTTGTTAACGGGAATCTTTGATACAAACGCGTTTGTGTTTCCGGAATTGGCTCCAGTTTCTGCCGACGCTTTCGGCGCAAACGGCATCAAGATCCGCAACGGTCATTTATACTTCATCAACTCCAACGCCGTCAAGATATACAGTATTAAGATTACAGCAGCCGGATACCCAGCAAAGGGAGCCAAGCCCCAACTAGTCGCCGATCTTTCAAGTGGCGTTGGCTTTCTCGATGACTTTGCCTTTGACTCTGCGGGCAACATTTTCGCTACTAGTAATCTCGATAACTCGATCGTTTTCGTGAATACCAAGACTGGAAAGTGGAAGACTGTTGTTGGTGGTGTTGGTGAGATGACGGTTGCTGGCTCGACCGCTGTAGCTTTTGGCCATGGGAAGGCAAAGAACACCTTGTTTGTATCCACTGGAGGTGCACTTTTTAAGCCCGTTAATGGGACAAAGACTGAGGGCGCTAAGGTTGTTGCTGTCAACACTCGTCCATAGAGATGTGCTATCACGAAAGTTATGCAAAAGATGAACTATCACGATCTTATTGTGTTTAATCTTGGCAAAAGTGACCTCGAACAGGTGACGAATAATACTGTTGTGAAACATCATCATAATAGTTAACTAGTTAGATAAAACACTTGGTTTGATTGCCTGTATATCCATTGCTGAGCAGTAAATTCTTTATCACGATGTTTCCAGGTCTTCAGCAAGTCGAAGCGTGAAATCAACGCCAATGATTCTACCAAAGCTCGGCAGTGAGAAATGATATAACCCTCATGCACAACGATCCCAGCACCTCGCTCCGCAATGACAGATGATTGGGAATTGAAACTCTTCCGAAGCACGGATCGATAGCCCAGGATAACTGAAAGGTAAATTTATCTCTTTCCACAACCAAATATACCCAACAGGTATCCACCGTACCGTGATGTTGGTGAATTAAAATAAATGCTTTTGGTGTTTAGGTTGGGCACAATACTTAGGCAGTACATCTGAACCTGGAGAAAAATACTACAGGGAAAATCCCATGGGCTTTGTAATCTGATGACGGTGCACTCACATTTCCAAGATTCGTCATCCACGTGTGTAATAAGCCGTACTATAGATGCAGCATCCCGTGATAGCTTTAATCTCACCCGAGCCAGGGTGTAAGCTCATGATAACATAGCCTGCAAAACAAAGCGATTGTGACACGCTGCCGCCAGGCCATGCCGTTGGCACTATTACATCTTGTGGTAATCTGCTGCAGCTACACCCTCACACGACAACATGTCGTGACCAAGGCGGTACAGCAAGAAAGCAAGAAGAGGAAGAACGATGAGACACATAAAGATGATGATGCCGGGACTCAACCCAACAGAGCCAAGAGCCAAGAGTTTGGAACCCCAGTCAATCTGGAGGGAATTATCAGGACTTGCGGGTACTCGCTGGATGACCTCGACATCAGATGGTGGATATCAAAGATTGAACATGTGCAACAGGAGCCCTTTTTATTCAACAAGGCAATTTATGAGAATGTTGCCCGTGGCCCTGACCGGCTCTCCCTGGGAGGGGACAAGGGAGCTTGTTGAGGAGGCGTGCCACGAGGCATTTGTCGATGAGTTCATCGATGACCTCCCTTAGGTATGTTACATGTCCATAAACTTGAAGGTTGGTAACGAGTAATACTGAGTGACATCCATGGATATAATACAATCGTCGGTGATGGCGGCGCCCGACTCTCTGGTGGTCAGCGTCAATGCATTGCCATCGCACGGTCTATCGTTAAGAAGCTATCTATTCTTATCCTCGACGAAGCTACCAGTGCGATCGATGCCCGCAGTGAGCGTATTGTACAGGCTGCGCTCGATAAGACAGCTGAGGGTCGAACGACTATTGTGATTACCCACCGCCTCTCAACAATTAGAAATGCGGATTGTATTGTTATCTCGAAGAAAGGCGAGGCCGTCGAGTTGGGTACACAAGAAGCTCTTATTGCTGTAAACTGAGGTGTCTATTCTACGTTGGTAAATGCTCAGGCTCTTTCTGTCGGCAACTCAACAGCGGAGGGCATAGAAGATGGTTTTGCGACGGACGACGACGACACTCTCAACCGCCAAAGAAAAGAATCAGAATCTGTCGACCACGTTGATGAAGGAGATATCAGTGAAGAAAAGAAGCAGAATCGCGGCTTTTTTAGACGCTCTAGTCGGTTCTTCTATAAGTCCAAGACATATTGGGGCATCATCGGCTTCTCCCTCATCACTTCCGCTGCAGCCGGTGCAGCACAACCGTTGCAAGCTTTGTTATTCGCTCGAACGATTAGTCTTTTCAACTACCAAGACAACCACTCGAAAATTATTCATGTGATGAGTTTTATGTCTGGAATGTGGACTACCTTTGCGGCCTCGGCGGGTATTGTATACTTTCTTACATTTATTTTTGCGGGCTTCGTGGCGTCTTTTATCCGAGTCAAATACCAGATTCATTACTTTGAGTCACTTATCTCTCAGTCCATACAGCTGGAAGCTCGAACTCGTCTCATTCGAGCTATAATGTCAGTGTGTATTATGTCGGGATATTTCCGCTTCCGATATGAGCTTCTATTTGAGAAGATGAATGATGAGGTCTTTGCCGAAAGCTCCCAATTTGCCTCTGAAGCAATCGTTGCATTTCGTACCACATCATCTTTGACACTTGAGGACTCTGTCTCAACCCCCTTCGAGAGGCTTTGCCATAATCATGTCGTTGCTGCGTTCAAGGCTCGTTGGGTTAGTATTATTCTTGGCTTCTCTGATAGCGCGACTTTAGGTTGCCAAGCGCTTATCTACTACTACGGTGGCCGACTCCTGGCACGTGGAGAAATTGGGGTCATGACAGTGTTTGTGTGTTTAATGGGCATGATGAACGCTGCTGAGGCATTTGGTCAAAGTCTGAGTTTTGGCCCTAATGCCGCTCAGGCGACCATGGCATTCAACCGCATCCTTGACGCAATAGAGTCGCGCCTGACCGAAGGTGCATGAAAAGAGCGACGACATTCCCGATCCAGAAGATGGTATCGAGATTGAGCTCCGTCATGTCCGTCTAAGGTATTCAGGCCAAAACAAGCCTGCTCTCGACGGAGTCAACATGACGTTCAAAAAGGGACAGTGTACTGCCCTAGTTGGAGCATCAGGCTGTGGAAAGGCCAGCATAACATCTTTACTGGAGAAGTTTTATGAGCCTCAGAGGGGCCAAGTTCTCTGCAACGGGAGGGATATCTCAGATGTGAGTACTGCCGCTTATCGTAAGCATTTGGCTTTGGTGGCACAGCAGCCTACTCTCTTATATGTGGCTGCCCGTAGCTGTCGGGAATAATAGCCCTCTGTTAAAGGTAGTACAAGATATCATAGAGTCCTATCTTCTACCTTCCTTTATTGCTAATATGTCCGTGACGCATAACTGCTGACCCCGTCCCAAAAGACACCGCTAATAAAAGACCCACCTTGTTATTGCATGTTGATATTTATTAATAACCACAGATGAGCAGAAAAAAACAAATTACTCATACTGTTAACGGTACTCTTACAAGCTTAATGCCTGCAAGATCTTCAAGGTATTAAGAGAAGGGGAACCATTCCTCGATATCTGACCCTTCACTCCTACCGTTTCACTCGGGTTTCCTGCCCCATATAAAATAAACTGGAAGATAGAGATGAATATCAGGATTTGAAAGTTCCTTCTTGACCTGGGCCATCAACACCTGGATTTCAGCTTCTTTCCAGTGGAGGATACGTGAGAAAATCCCCGGAGTATAAGAAGAGATCAACTTTGCTTCTTGTATTAATTGGACTTGTCCGATCTCTTTAAGCGTAGGATCTTTAGGCCATGAGCCGATTGGGATCTTCTCACATCCTTAGTATAACAGGTCAAGTAGAAAAGGGAATACTTACCTTGAGAATCTTCTCCTTAACATCCACGAAGCCCGCTTCTTCCATCTCTTGCTTCCATCTGGGAGTAAAGCTTAGCGGCTTGCCGAACTTAACCGAGCCTTCTACAATAGTTTTCATCCAAAGAAGGGCATGTTCAGCCTTGTCTATGGTGTTGTCGTCTGACTTGAACTCCGCATGGACAGCCTGCATCTCAAAATATCCCCCTGGAACCAAATTGTCCAGCGCCTGTCTGAACAGTCGCCGGCTACTACTTATACAACCTCCGAGTTCACGTGCGTGAATAAAGTCAAACGGCTTGTGGAAAAGCCAGTCTGACTCAAAATCATCAACCTCGAAGATGCAGTTCTCTGGGACCCTATTACTAGACGTAAGTTCCCAGTCGACATTTTTGACTATTTTTCATACCATAGGGGCTGGATAGGACTCAGATCAGTTCCAATAACTTCTGTATCAGGAAATTCACTATACAAATAGTCAGGGACGATTCTTCCTCGTCGTTTGGATATGGGTTACGTGCTCTGCAAAATCGATAGCCCAGATGCCTGTGCCAGTGCCCAGATCGAGCACTCTCTTTAGATCATCTCTGATTGGTGCGAGGTAGAGTTCCCCGCCTATTAAGAGACGATAGATGTGATGTCCTAGATCCATTCTATCCTGCTCTTCGTAATCATTGGGCTATGCATTGTGAGTAGGGTCTTGGGCAAACTTGTTTGTCAGCTTACAAATGGATAAGCGCCCTCGCGGTAGGCATGATAACGGCGTCCGTTCTGAAGTGCAATTAGCTGGTTTCGTAAACGGGAAATTTCTGCTAACCGTACCTCGTATCTGTGCGTCGTGTTAGATAAGCGTGTGAGTTTGGTCGACATGGCATACCTGTAGTCTAGAATGTTAGAATGGAGAGAAGACATATAAGTCGATTCCTGGCTATGTAGCGTTAAAACAGGCCGACTCGATTTCACTAGAGTACCCACGAGCCTAGCAAGGATCCATTGACTTGAAAAGGAATATTCTGGAATTATCGGATCAGCTAAATCCGTATCCCTACGGAGTCGTGCATACCTCCGCCTGTAGAGGTGCCGCATTTGAAGGGTGTTGTAAATTTTGAGCGACCTGGTCTGCTGTTCTTCGTGACATACTGAATCTGCCTGGTAGAAGATGAAATGCGAACGGATGAAGTAAGAATAGAGAGGGCAATCGCAAGTTTAATTATGAATTTATGACTAGCGTTGAGCGGGGGGCTCGTGAGTGACAAGTAATGCTAGAACGCCCATCAGCAAAAACCTAGCCTTTTTGAGAAACGATTGTCACGCGGGCGGGGTAAGCTATCCGTTCCCCGGCAGCCGGCTCTAAGTTCCCTGTCAAAGCTGCAAGGCTAACCTTCAGAGCATGTGTTCAAGCGAGTTAGCTGAACCTTAGATGATCTAGTGGCCCCGCTCTATACCCAGTCCGTCAGGAGCCGTGTGTATGTAAGCGCTAAGATGTTAATATCCTGGTGGATGATCTGTGCATCTTTTAGTGCAAAAGAACACCAGATTTGAGAAAAAGGACCTTGGGAGACTAGCACATTTTCACATTAATAAGCTATATAGCTCAGTATCAGTTCACTAGCTCTGGAGGCGGTTGAAAGAAGCAGAAAGGCTTGGTGTGAGAGTACTAATGACAAAAGAGACGGCATTAGCTTGTGGTAATTCTTCATATTTTGAAGGTGTAGTGACCAGAACAAGAACACAGGTTAGACACAGTTTTCTTAATTCTTCTAACTAGATTTTAATTTACAGTATCAATTCAAGTCTAATTAAGATNTTACAGTATCAATTCAAGTCTAATTAAGATGGGGTTTTTAATATAAAATAGATAACTAACTAATCAGATAGGAAGTCATAAAAATAAGGGCAAAAAGCAATAAATTAATAGTAAAAATTCGTCGATGTAAGTCTAAAGGTGCATGCATGACGAAGTTAAGTTCTATAGGAAAGATATCTCCTTTTTATCCTCCAAGCCCCAGTCAAAGCCCAATTTCCTACCTAACCTAGACCTGATTTCCGTAGCTGCAGGCTGCAACCGTTATAATATTGACGAATGTGAAGTATTTAGCTATTATCCTAATAGATCAGAGGTGTTTCGGCACTCTTGCTGGACTCTGTAGCTTCTAGTCAGCGACTGATTGGTATAAATTATCGGCATATAAAGCTTTTACAGCATACCTTACTGAGTGTGAGGGTGAAGGCTACGAATCAAGGTAGTGTTATACGCCAGGGATGCACTGGAGATTCTATTAAACTCTCTGCTTAAGTCGTATAGAGAACATACGGAAGAACCGACAGTGGAAGTATCCTAGCGTATTGAGAAGCTGTCGAAGCAGTATGGTGGTCCCAGGTTCACAAATGCACAATAACCTAGTTCACCGGAGTTAAGCAGAATATAGGGTATGTTAATACAGCATTTATTGTTTATTAGTTAAATATTATCTCGAATTTTTACCGGTTAAGAGAACTTTACAATCATTCGCTAGAATTAATACTCTGCCTTAATACCACCGCTATTATGCCACTCAAGATCAATACCTTCGACATTAATGTATCGCCGGTTATTAGACTTGGGTCTAAAGAGGCTGGTCTTGGTAACTCTCTGTAACCTCCTGTTACGATATTACCTAGGGGTAACAAACGAACTATAGCAAATAGGGCTTCCGAGGTTAATAACACTTTTAAGAAAGATATAATCTTGTCTATAACGGACTGTAACGAGTTCTACACTAATGTCTTTCGGCCTAAGACTAATAAGAAGATTCTTATAATCCTTATCTAGAGCCCTTACGGTAAGACTAGAAATAGTGAGTTTATTTATTTTATAAAATCTAACAATTATTATACTCCTGGTTACGTCCTTATAGGCCTCGTATGATTCCTGGTCGATTTGGCGTTCCTGAGAGCTAAACCGGTAGCTACAAGAAGCTCAAAGGACTCTTCCCTACTTAACCGTAGTGGGCTATCTCAGTTAGATTACCCGAGCTTTATTAGAGTAATATCAAAAGCTAAGTATCGACTTGGTATACTCTCTTAACTTTGTATAAGTTATAGAACCTAATAGCAATCTGTAAGAGATAGAATGTATAAAGCTTTTTATGTTTTATATTACTATATTTAACATTATTTATACTTTTAATTTTCCTTTATTTCTATATTACTAAAATATCTATATTTCAAAGTAGAACAATTTATTACTTCAGGTGTTACTTTTTAAGAATTTTATAAAGACTAAACCGAAAAAAACATAACTAAATAATACCTGGGATAATAAGATATTTCACTTCTTCCTTATACTCAAACCACTGATTACCATACTTCGTAGCCATATAAGCATCCATACCCTTAATTGAAACATTGTTAAAATCCCAAAGGAGGAAACCAGCCAGGAAAGAGGCAGCGCCAAAACTTCCCGTGGCAAACCACAGTCCAGAGCGCCAGATGAGGTAACCACCATAATTAATATGGCGTGCAAATTTCCAGAGGCCGCTGCGAATAATCTTGCCCTTGTTCTTAGGACTACTCTTAAACCGCTTGCGCTGTAGTTCAGAGACTAGTTCAATAGAAGCGCCAAACAAGAACATTGCGCCACCAATAAGCATTTGGAGCGGCATATAATACCCAGTAAGAGGCACAAGGACCTGGGGGCTGAGCGACGTAGATGTTTTATCCCATAGCAGCCAGATTGTAGATAGCGTGTCCATAATCAAATTGCTAACTCCGACGGTCAGAGCCTGTGACGCTGGGAAGTGTTCATTGGATATCCCGAGCTTCCAGTAAATGTGCTTTCCCGCGCCCAAAGTGTAAAAAAGTAGTAGAGTTGAGCGCATCAAGCCGCCATTGACAGAGTTTGTAATGGGAGATATGGTGAACTGGGATAAGGGGCTGGCAGCCAAGGGCGCACAATTAAGATTCAACCGGGTGAGAAGGGCTGGGCCCCAGCCCTTCACGAGAAGGAAGTATTGAAGTAATGGGTCCCCGGCACGAAGGCCAATCCAGAAGAGATTACCCCCAATGCTTTTACTGTAGTTACCGCGGTTGATTCGGTCGTTACTGGCGCCATTATGTGACAATTCAGTAGGGTCGGCCATAGTCATACTTATTGTAGTCAAGGTTGTTAATAAAAGAGGGTAAGAGAATTATCTTAAGAGGAAGAGGAGAAATTAAACATTTTTATAAGTAGCTAGTAGAAATACTAAATAGTAGAGTAGTGAGGTAAGAAGGCCGGTATTAGTTAAAGTCCGAATACCGAGGGACTGGCTATAAGTGGATTGGCGTTAAACCAGAGATGTTATACTTCCGCATCTCGGTATCTTCTATTGTGCGAGCAATAGGAAACAATTCGGAGATCTAGCCGAAGTTACCAAGGCCAGGCCAAACCTATAATCAGCTGGTAGACCATCTCCGCAATGCTTACAAATACCTAACCTTTCGTAATTCTAACATTAGGAAAACTGATAAATAGATTGGGACCCTACCCATCAACAGTAAAATAAAACCCTACTATCAATCAATTAATTATTACATTTTTCTGTGTCATCCCCCAAACTACACCTCTAGCTCTCTTTTCAAACTTCACTATGCTTATTCTCATCTATGGTATCACTGGCATGGTTGGACAACCAACTGCTCGCGCTGCTCTAGCTGCTGGCCATCAGGTACGGGGGTTAGGGCGAAGCCGGGAGAAGGTATCAAGAGACATTAGAGAGTCTCTTGAAAACTTCGTTGTAATCCGAGATGCTTATGATATCCAAGCCTTAGAAGAAGCGGTTCAAGGTGTTGATGCCATAATATCGGCAGCTTCAGGCGCTTTCGAAACTGCACTAGATGGACAAATCCTCCTTTTAAGAGCAGCTGAGCGGGCTGGCGTCAAGGTATGAGAGCATTTCCCTTCATTCATCCTTCAGTTGGCTAATAGGGCTCCCTAAAATTAGATATTTCATGGAGCCTCATGGAATTATGATTGGACCAAGCTGCCATTAGGATTCCATGAAGGCTACGACCCTTTTATCTCGTTCTGGAACCACGCACACCTTAGTTCCTCTATCAAACCAATATACACCTTCACAGGTACTATCCCAGACTATGTGTTCTACCTCCCAGCAGTCATCAACCCGTTCAACAAAAAGTCAAAAACATTATCGTATTTCGGTACCGGTAATGAGATGGACATCCTTACTACAGTGGATGATCTTGCTGCATATACAATCGCAGCTGTATCAGAGCCAAACGCGGCTGAAGGGGGAATACGATACGTTGAAAGCTTCCGCGCAACAATGCACCAGTTAGCCGATGCATATGAGAAGGTGCATAATGTGAAACTGGAGCGAAAGAACCTGGGTACTATTGATGATGTAGAATCAGCCCTCCAGGAAGGCCGCAAAAGAACTCATCCCTCGAACTACAATGACTATTCTAGTTACATCTATCTTCAAATTTCACTGAAGGGTTTGTGTCTACATAAAAGTTTAGATAGTGAAAGGTGGAGGTATATTAAGGCGACAACTCTTGAGGAGTGGCTTAAGGCAAATCCTAATCTCTGTTAGATAAAGAAATAACATATTAAACGTAGCTTATAGTACTTATATATAAGCTTGGATATTTTTATTATTTTATACTAAATTAGTTTTTAAAAACCTCAATAAGGTCTATGTTATCTCGAGCGGTACTGCTACAATTGGTTTTGGTTGTGGCTCGGATTACTCATTTTGATTGTTTTAACTTGAGCAGTGGAACTCAAGCGGAATGATATGCCATGACTTATATGTCTGTAAATATCTCATTGTCTATATATCTATCTTTGTCTAATACACGCGAAAGGAAAGGGATCCATATCTCACTCCCGAATTGCAATTCTTCATCACTCCTGCGGGTTCTCATGTGGTGTGTTCTATATACTGCTTTGTGTGATGTCACTGTGTAGCGCCAACCCAACCATTGGACTTGAAGCAGACTCCATTCTGCTGGTGTAACCGACAAGCAGTTGAGCGGGTGAAAACGCGGTGGCAGAAACTACAGGCGTAAACCCTTCTTAGTCCCTTCCTTTCGTTCTGGTGGCGTCGAAGATTAGCACGGCTGCTAAATGCTCTTCCCTGGCAGCATTCGTCGTTGCAAATGAATGATTCCTGTGTACTATCGTCTCTTGCAGAGGGGCCGCTATTGGTAGATACTGATGAAGATCTGGAAGAGTCTACGGAAGAATCTTGCCATGCACCCATTGTTGGGTCAAAAGCAGGGGGGGCCTGCCAGCCAACAATCGTCGAATCGCAGGCCATGGGATCTTGCCAGCCTGTCATTGTTGGGTTAAAAGCCAGAGAATCCTGCCACCCATCCATCGTTGAAACAAGGGCTAGAGAGTCATGGGGACTTGTCATGATAGGGACTTCATTTCCGGGGTGATTGTAGCCCTAAAAGCATGTTGGTCAGATTTATTTTACTAAATCTGTGGATCGACGAGGGGTTCAA
This sequence comes from Fusarium sp. JS626, assembly GCA_000966865.1. Lineage (NCBI taxonomy): Eukaryota > Fungi > Ascomycota > Sordariomycetes > Hypocreales > Nectriaceae > Fusarium > Fusarium sp. JS626. The sequence continues at coordinate 5,426,412 of JWIV01000063.1, read as the reverse complement.
CGCACCATGTGAAAGTCATCTGGGAACCCCACGCTAAAGTCGCCCGAGATAGCATTATGCATGTTGCCTTGATAATGCAGTGACGTTCCCGAAGCATCGAACGGATGATGTCCTCTGGATTGGTGTGATTGGCGCGATTGGCGTGAGGACTTTATTGGTCTGTAGTCAGTGATGTTAGCGGATCGCATTGCTTCGTGCCATTAATTTAGTCCTTCAGCGAATATTTACTCTTGCAGCGTTAGTCCCATAGTGTGCTCATCAGTACTATGGAGATTCTGAGAAGATTGAAAGTGTCTCTTCAAAGACTCTGCATTCATCAGTGGCGCTAATCCGTCTTTTATGTCACCATGCCAGGTCATGTTGGGGCTGAAAAGAAGATGGGTTTGAGGCGATTGACAAGATACACAGGTCCGAAAACGATGACAGGAAGAATTGCCTAAAAATGGTCTTTGGTAAGGGAGCCAAGGCTTAGTGAGAATACTGCCATAAGATGAACTCCTCGAAGGGGTGCGAGTGCATTGTGTCAGATTCAGCAGGCGCCGAGTTTTGTCGTTTCTAACCGTAGACTCATCTGCCAGCCGCTGTACGACTTGAGAATGGTACGTCGGGATCGACAAGGTAAGGAGTTTGCGACACCCTCGAGACGCTCACTTGCATGACAAGCATTTAGATTCCAGAGTACCGCATGTGTGTGGCGTAAAAATGGAGACGATGGAACAATCTCTAGAACGGGGCATCAAATTCATCCGCGGTTACAATAGACGGCCTCATTTAGTAGGCGAAGTATTACAAAAGCGACAGCAGCTGAATCTTGTAAGGGTAGTGCTTACTCTCGCCAATCGCCAAAGAGGAAATATTATGGCGATCATCGCGGACAATATAATGTCAGACCGCATAAGAGATGCCGCTTACGGTACATTCGTAGGCCTGCAAGTGTCGGCGGCTTACGGGCGTCTCGCATGTAAAATTCCGTGGAAGCTTTTGTATAAGCCGCGCCCCATTGAACAGCAAGCAGGATCCACCGACATATAAGACACGTTGCAGAAGACGTCCTCTTTGGTGGACATTAATCATCGTAGGATGTTAATGAGTGGGTAATCAGTACATAGCCTCTTCTCTGCATAGCATACTGTCTTTTTTCGGCATTGCCCAATTAGGAATCTAGAATATCCAGGTGCCGTGCTTCCCGGCCCTGGAGTGGACCTATAAATGCAGTCGGATAGACTGGAGGCTGTACCTACAGCGGCAGAGCCGACGGCTCCTTAACGGAACGGAACGGCCATAACCGTCTCACAATACCATGCCTATTTTAGATATGTCGCATTACTAGCTCAATATCCATCCGCTTTGCTGTTTCATTGGCTGCTTAGTCGTTTCTTTACTTTACTAATCTTGGTTGCCTACCTGTTTCGACAACACGATACCGAGCCCATACCGCTGACATACTTTCTCCGTTGCGCCAAGATGCCAAGCAATATCACATATTAATTTTCGGATTCCTATACGTAAATGCAATCGCATTGAATATGTTTAGGCCGCGAACGCACGAACGTCTGTAATTCTTGTATTTATACTGCGTAAGATATACACCACCACAGTATCGGTGACTATGTCAAACTCTATTGAAAACATCTACACTATTCACGATCAACTTGCCCTTAAGTCGAAAATGAAATGACTCGTGGCTTCATGAATGCCGCCAATACCTCGTCGGTGATCTCCTTTCGCCTACCCTGGAACTCCAACAAGTATGCCTTGATGGCTTCCACGACCTTCTGCACTAATTCATCATGACTAAAATCCTGCAACGTTGCAAAGTTATCAACATTTGGCTGGTAGGTCCGCAGATAATTAAGCATAGTTGACCTAGTGCTAGCATTGTTGCTGCTAAGCTGCTTTCTCAGCTTCTCCTCGGCGATAGAAACCTTGTCGTCAAGGAAAATAGCCGACGAAGTCACTGACGCTGACATCTTGCCCGTGTCCTTGGGATCGAGGCTGGGTACTAGAGATGTGTAGATGAAGGAAGGTGTGCGTTCTCCGACCTGAGATGCGTATTTACGACTGATCCAGAAGAAAGGATCGACATCAGTACCGATAACGGTCAGACTGGGCAAACCCTTTGTCTTGACGTCTGGTAGAATGTCTTGAAAACTGCCAGGCATAAAGCCCGCGCTCTGTTTGGCAAAGAAGTTAAACATGCCAATGTTCATGGTTCCGTATTGAAAGCCAGTATGTTGATGAACCTCCTCTGGAGTAATGCGCTTAGCAAACTCGAGGCTGGATTCGTAAAGGAGGCCATTACTGTTCTCGAGGGATGAGAACATGTAAGTGAGTTTCACATCAAATCCAAACGCGAGGATATCCTTTGCATTTCCGATTGTGTAACGTCTGATGTCTTCCAATGTGTACTTTGAATTGAAGAGGTACTTGGAGTCATCCGTCAACATGATGATTGTGGGTGCCTTGAAGACATCTTGGAGATATCTACGCGAAACAAGCACTTCAGTGTTTGTTCCTTGAATGAGCTAGAGACAAGGTACTTACTTGGCGAGCTGGAAGGGTAGAGCATGACCAATGTGCATGCTCGTACTGCTTGGCCCTCGTCCGGTGAAGATAATAAAGGGCTCACGTCGCTCGTAAGCATCCAAGATGTCATTCAATTGTCGATGAGCAAACACAATTTGTCGAAGCAGGAAGTGATGAGGTTTCTTCCCAGTCAGGCGCTCAAATCGTTGGACAATGTCTGAGCCTACTGCTAAGGCTCCAGACTCATTCAGGAACTTGGTGCTGTCGGCACTCAGACTGAAGGTATTGACTGAGCCCATTTTGGAAACTGAGTAACCCTAAAGTTTGACGAGACGGATGAGAGCAATTAAAAGAATGGAGGTACTTGAAAGGGATGGATAACTGGCAATGTGGCCTGGAAAGCTGGTGGAATAACGAATTGAACAGCTTAGAGGGGATGTGAGATGAAAACACAACCTGGATCTCTGCCGGGTAGCATTCAGTTATTTAGCATACGTGGACAGACACGGGTCATGAAACGACGTCTGACTACACATAGAGAGGCATTGTGGCCAAGAGTTCGAGGCTGACGGTAGCCGGCTATGCAAGTCCTTAGTGTGGCAACCACGGCGGGAAGTCTTGGAAGCCTGCTGTGGTACTACGCCGCATGAGGAATGATTCGCCTTGGCCGTCACTACTAGCCAAGAGCTACCCCTACCTAGATCGCGGCCACTAATTTTAGGACGTTCGAACTAAGAGGCTTGGCTAGATCCGTTGAGAACTGCTAAATCAACGACATATGGTCGGGAACTTATTGGGGCAGGTATTCTTGCGCCCGCTGATGGCGTCGGGGTACCCGTCTCTGCAGAAAGGAAAATGTTACCTACCAACCTCGTGAGGAAGGCTTACTCAGAGCTGTAACAAACATTGTCAGACCACGCCGCTTTTGCGGGTCAAACCCGAGAGAATTCATGTTACATTGTGAATTCGAATGAATTGAGAGTCCTTAGCGCGAGCCCTACAAGGCAAGTCAATTGCTGTAGAACCCTGCGATGTCGACATCACTAGCGCCGATGAGACCATAAACGCGTTATCTCCACTTGTTGAACTCCGATCCTCTCGGGTAAAAAGTCCGCAATGACTTTACAGGTTAGTAGCTTTTACAGTACGCGCCAGGAAATGTCGCATGTTCTATCCGTAGGATTCTACTCCACAGTAGGATCTTTTTTTTTTTTTTACTTGTCCTGCGAGTCCTTTAGCGCCAATTTCATACGCCTTGACCAGGGGCCTGAATTATTCACGGTGGAGTCCGATTCCCCATGTATTTTGCCCAGTTTGACCGATATGGCGATTGGTTGCTGGCTATTTCGTTTACACAGATCCTCCGTGATGGAGCGGGAAGCCCACTGAAGTTCTACCTATGGTGCTCAGATAGCCAATTAGAGCCATATTACCATTAGTTAACCTTCACGATGAAAAATTCAGGGATTCAGGTACATGTCTGACAAGCGTTTGCGTATCGCTGTGTAATCCCTAAATGCCAGATCCAGTCAGAGTTCATTGTTTTTTCAGTTACCATTGCCATGTGACAAAGTAATCCCATAGAAAAAGATGATTAATTATCTCCCGGCTTAGCATTAGCCGAGGAATGTTCTCCGTCATGGTACGGATAAGGCAGCATTATCAAATGTGCATATCAAACTAGGTGTATTTGGAGAATACAAGATATTTTACCCACAGCCTCCATAATAGTTGGCATATGTGCGTTTCTACCCCAGAAGTTCAGGGCGATCGTTTACCTTTGTATTGCCTTAGGACAGACACTTTGGGATTCTATCAATAGTGTTCGCAGTGGTTTGTAGCAACGTAGTAACGGATATAAACGCTCAAAGTCAACCGAGACAAAGCGAGCACGCCACACAGATGGAGCTATCGTCTTACCCTTTAGACCCAGGATGATAATCCAGCTGTGAAATCCTGCCAAAAGTCCATCGTTGCTTACAGCTGAATCAGAACACCATCAATTAATAGGCCCGAGCTGAACCATGCGACGACGTAAGCGCAAGCCAGCGCAAGCCAGCGCAAGCCAGCGCAAGCCACGACTCGGGCTCCGACTTTTCTCGAATCGAGTTCGTTGAACCATGTAAAACCTTCACAACCATACCTCTGCCCATGCTCCTACAGCAACAGGCCCCTGGATAACCTATTCGGCAAAGACGGAACAAGGCCACTGGCACACCTCAACTTGTCTCCGCCTCATTGCCTTGTGGATGCAGTAGCCGTATCAGCGTCTTCACGCGGCGAGGAAGACTAGGCTCCCGTCTCGATACACACTACGCCTCAAGTGAGATCGAAGACAAGGCATGGAGGGAGGGTGTAAGATGGGATGAAGCGAAACGGGCTTGTAGAGATAGAGAAGTCCGTCGTTTTTGGGATAAAAAGGCAGGCTAGGTACGCTTTGAGATAGTTATTGAAATCCCCAGATCCTCAGATTCTCCAAGACATTCACTAAGCATCTTTGAGTTGATTTTACAAGTCAGACACCATGTTCGAGGTTAGATCTGCTTTTGCCGAAAGGGCTGAAAAGTCCGCTTCCGTAGTAGTACGTGAAGTTGAGCTCTCAGATGAAGAAGACAGTATGTCAACCTATTTTCCATCTTTCATACCCCAGAACGATACTGACGATATCTAGCTGCCCCCATCGATGCCTACATCACAGAACTAGCTGACACCATTCTGGATGTTGTCCAGAAGTATGGTATGCATACCAAGACCACGGAAGATGGTGTCGACAGTGTCCGTCAATGGGAAGGACGCTCCAAGTTCAGAACTCATGTCGAGTATTGGATTCGTCGTCGTGAACCGATCAACTTTGTCATTCCATCCTACCCTTTCAAGTCGGTATGTTTCTCTCCATCATCCATGTTTACGAAGGTCTTGGTCTAACATTAACAAGGAAAACCCCGATAAAGTGACTGGCTCACTTCCTGACATGGGGGAATACATCGGACTCTATAAACTCCATTCTATGACACTGGATATCGGTCAAGTATACCCTTTCGGAGCCCAGGTGACAGTGGCTTCAGACGGAGCAGTTTTCAATGGTAAATAAACCCCTGAACCTTACAACGAAACAATATCTCATCATCACAACAGACATCTACCCTACCTCGGACGAAAAGGTCTGGGAGTATTCCCAAGCCATTGACCGCATGGCCAAGAAATACGGTCTCAACGTCAGAATCAGTTCCCCCCACGAGTTGATGGGTGTCCCTACAGTACCTCTCGACAAAGAATCCTACATTGAGGGTCTACACAACTGCCGCGGTCAAATCGAAAAACACACCAATGTCGAGCTCCTAGACGAGCTCTTCGCCCGCGACCCTGACTCACTTCGTACCTACACCCAGATGAGCCGCTTCTACGAGATTGATCTCAAGTACACCCCAGTCATGCAGGGACTTAGCCGCATGCAGGGAAAAAAGATTACCAAGAAACTCGCCCGAGCCACCATGGCCCGCTCTGAAGCTTTTACAGGGTTGGTTTTGAAGGCCCTTCCGCACCACGTGCGTCTGTCGGTGCACGCTTCCACTGGTGCAGTCAAGCTGTCGTTCCCTCTTGTCCCACAGGGATTAGGCCAGGCTTCCGTATTCCGCGTGCCATGGATGTCATCCATTTCCGTCAACGTGGCTGGCATGTTTGAGAGTGTTTACTCGGGCGATGTCCGTGATACCCACGATTTGGTGCACAAGGATGGCCAGCCTTGGTGTTACAGGGAGCGCCATGACTTGTTCAACTTTGTGGGCAAGGATATCGTGACTGATCATATCTACCCTCGTGGTCTTTTGGTCACCAGTGAAAGTGGAAATGAGCCAGTAACTATGGCTGATGAAGATGTCAAGAGAGTAAAAGACCTTGCAATGTTGCAGCCGGTACATGTCTATGGCTTTAGCAACTTCAAGGAGGGCCTACTTGATCTTTAAGGTCAATTATGGTGACATTTTGGTGGTACATTTTACGGCGTGATGGGACTTTACAGTGACAAGAGAATGGTAGTCACACTTTTTACACTTGCTATAGAAATAGACTGAACAATTGAGAATCTTGGAACCAATTTCGGTGGGCAGTAACGCATGTATGCATCCTTACACAAAAGAACCCAATGTGTCAAAAGTGACAGGTCCGTCTGTGTCATTATTGACAAGGAACCATGAATTGTCAGGCCCTTGAACTGCAAGATCCTTTGATGCAACCTTCTGGATGCCAAAGCATTCGCGATCGTACAATGTAACATTGCCATAACCATTGGTTTGACAGCAGTCACGTCGTCAAACTATAGGGTGAATGTAGTGGTTTGATCCAATTACACTACCTGCATTCTAATTTTATTCTTCACGGCGTAGTCTCTCCGTCCCTTGTAATGCCCCGCGCCCCAAAAGCCTGCGCTGCCTGTTAACCGCGTCACTCCTGTAGGGCCTTTTCTCTTTTCTGGAATAAATACTTCCTCTATAATTGCGTGATTGTTAAATTACCCACCTCCCTGGCCGTCTTTTCCGCCAAGTGCTGACTGACCATGCATATGCGAACACGCCAACCCCCACAAAATGTTTCAAATTAATTCTGCAAGTCCACCGTAGCCATCTAAGCGCCGCCTGCGGCTTGTCCCTGCTTGAGCTTCTTCCATGGCATTGCCAGAGCAATCACAAAGCCGATACCTATAGTAGCGATAGCCATGGCATAAACTACCTTGAGGCCGTGCATGTAGCCAGCCAGCACGTCATCGAGCTCATCGCCCTTGAAGACGTTGTAAATATCCGTAGCACCTGTCAGAACCAGCAGGTCCTTGCTGATACTGTCACTGAGTTCCATAACCTTTGCGGTCATTTGGTCTACAAAGGCGGCTTGGGCGGCCGACATGAAGAGTGAAGCGCCATAAGATTGGAAGACTGAGCAGTTTGTCAGTATATGATTGTAGGAATGATTATGGGAAGGGAAAGTACTAACATAGAATGTTTGACGTGATAAGTGCCATGTCCATGGGATCGCAAGAACCCTGACCAACAGTCAAAGGAATCTGATATGCAAGTCCCCAACCGACACCGGCAAGGATTTGGTAGCCGATCCACTTGCCGGTGGACGTGTGAAGGCTGAAGGTGTAAATGAGGCCTGCGCCAACAGTAGATAGACCCAGGGAGAAGAGCAAAATGTGTTGGTACCGACCAGTCTTTGAGATAAGACCGCCAGAGAGGAAGATGCCGAATGTCACAGCGATGACCATGGGCAGGTTTCGAACACCAGACATGATGGGAGTAGCGTGATCGATGCTCTGGAAGTAGATAGGCACGTAGTAGACGACTGGGAAAAAGGAACCTCCAATGGCGATGGCGACACCAGACATGACCAAGTTCGTTCTGTCTCTGATGATGCGTGGCACGATCATGGCACGTTCGCCCATCCACCACTCATTTGCTGCCCAAACGAGGAGGATAAGAACAAAACCAACCAGGAGACCAATGACTTTGGAGCTTCCCCAGCTGTATTTCCCTTGGCCGTACTCAACACCGAGAACGAAGCAAATAGTCGCAGCGATGAGAAGACCAACACCGACGAGATCCATCTGCAGCATCTTCTCCTTCAAGGGGACTCGGGCTGGCTTCGCCTGAGGTGGGTCACGGAAGAAGAAGGTGATGATAGCTATGGAGATGGCACCAACAGGCAGGTTAATGTAGAAACACCATCTCCAAGATACCTTGTCAGAAAAGATGCCACCGACTAGAGGACCGATGACATTGGCGAACCCGTACGAAATGCCCAATAAACCGAGTAGCATGGGACGTCTTTCAGGCGTAGCCGAGTAGGCGATGATGGTATAGCTACCAGCACTCACACCGGCACCACCCACGCCGGCGATGGCGCGTCCAACGATGAGGGCATTCGAGTTGGGAGCAGCGCCGCAGATAGCGGAACCAATCTCGAAAATGAGGATGGCCGCGAGGAACGATATCTTGAGTGGAAAGTATTTATAGACCTTGCCCCAGCAGGATTGGAATGATCCGATGGTGACGAAGAAGGCAGAAGAGTACCATCCGACTTTGTCGAGACCCTGGAATTCGTCCGTGATTTTGGGAATAGCGGTAGCGATAATTGTCTAGAAAAGAGAGGCTTGGTCAGTCACACGGAAATGAAGAGGAAGTTTAACAAAGAAACGACTCACCATGTCGAGAGCGATCAGAAAAAGAGCTAACGCTAACGCAATAGCAATAAAAGTAAGTTGGAGTCCCTTAGGATACTCAACCTCAACCTCAGAAGTCTGGCCATCATCGTCGGTATTCGTCTCTCTAGCCTCAGTCTTGGTCTCGACCTTGAAAGCAGGTTCAGGGTAAGGGTCCGTGGTAGCATCATTTGCCATGACTGGCGCTGCGTGTGCTCTGTCAGGACCTGGCGAGGTAGACATGGTCGTTGTATGATGGGAATTGTTGAAAGTCGCGTTTGTGAGTAGGACGTGATCTTTTTTAGCTAGCTGTCTTTTTTCACATGTGGACATGCTTGTCTTCGTGCACTGACTGAACAACGGCTTAATAATTCATTTCGAATTAATCAGCGGGAAATCTGCCGAAAAAGAAAAGCCCTTACATTTTCGCTTGCATGCTCATGCTTCGGTTTCCGCTGTTGGTCGTGCCGTAAGACGCAAGGCAAACAAGGACAATGTCTCACTGATCTCACACCAGGTTCTTTTGTAACTCCACTGATTATTCCTACTGCATCCACCCAACAGATGAATCGATGGATCCGATTGGTCCTTGTGTTGGGTTAATAACGAGAAACTAAAGGGGGCGGGAAATGGGCTGCTAAGCCCTATGTACAGTAAAGCCCGCCATAGCCCCTGTCTATTGCGCTAATTATCCACCAGCTTTGTTACCGCGGCAGAGCCAATGTAACGTGAACAAGGGTTGGTCGGCGGCCGAGACAGCGTAAGATGTAAGATCCTCTTGTCGATCATTTCCGCCTATTCTCCGAGGCGGTGACATCCTTGTGATTGAGGTTATGGAAATTGTGCGAAAACTAATATCACTTCGTCTTCTACGGGATGTTGTTTCTAACCATTAGGAGAAGGAAAATTGTGCTGAGATTTAGCGTCGTAAAGCTGTTTATACGGATGACAGAATATCTTTTAAAAATGAATAGCACTTATGTGCATTTGTATGTGAAATTACACAAACTGTCTATATCTACACCTAATTGTTAAGGAACCCAAAAACCTCCTTCTTAAACGCCTCCGTGTCCTCCATATGACACATGTGGCTGCATCCCTTGAGTGTAACCTGGCGACTGTTCTCAATCTCTTCAACGAGGGGCTTGACGCCAGCCTCGTCTGCCCAGTCATACTCGCCGTGAAGCACCAATGTTGGTACCTTGATGTCCTTGCAGCGGCCAACAACAGACCAGCCTGATGAGATTTGTTAGCTCGCGTTATAACTATAGTATGAGAACAATATTTGTTTTGGCTTACCTTTCAGTGCTCCTAATGTGGCAAATTGGCTAGGCCCCAGCATAGTCGCATACACAGCCGGATTGCCCATGATGATGCCAAAGAAACCCTGGGCCGCTTCTGGCCAAGGGTCCAATCGGCACACATGCTTATCTTGCAGCTTCTTCAGAATGGCTTGCAGTCGTGGGTCGTCATATTTCTGGGCGGCGTCCAACTCCAGTGCCAGGTCCCGTTCAGCGGGGTCTAGCTCGTTCAGGGTATCCTTGATTTTGTTCGTCCACAGTTCGACTGAAGCAGGAACAGAGTCCAGGATCAGATGCTTAATGTTGGGTTGGTACTTGATCACGTACTCGAGACCCATCATGCCGCCCCAGGAGTGACCAAGATAGTCAAACTCCTGGATGCCGAGCTTTGTCACCAGGTTGTTGAGTTCAGCAGTGTATACATCGACTGACAGGTTGGGCAACGATTTTGACTCAAAGGTGAAGTTGGTGCTCTTGGCATTGCCGACTTGATCATACAGCACTAAAGGTCTGCCAGTTTCTTCAGGATAACTCGCAAGAGGGTTCAAGAAGTAATCGTGACTTGAGCCAGGACCGCCATGAGCTGCAATCAAGGGTCGCTGGCCTGACTTCAAGTCGCCGATGATGCGATAAAAGGTCTCAACTTGTTGGTCAAGAGCTTCATGGGTGAAGCCCACAGTGCCGGTTTGATCAGCAATGGCAGACATTTCAAAAAGAGAGGGTGAATGAAAATGGGAATGGGTCGGGGTTTGGTTCCGAGTAAAGTCAACTAGGTGGTTTTACTTTTCCTTGCCGCTGAGACACGTTCCAGATTGTCTTGAATACATATACTGTGAAGCTCATCAAGGCGAAATGTGGCCACGACATACAAAAAGGAAGTCGTATTACCGGAAGGATCCCGAACTAGGGTAGTACTGGCAGTAAGCAGAAGGAAGCGAAAACCCCCCATGTCGAGGTGATGAAACATGGATGATGGATTGACGCTAGGGACTCACGCTAAGGACTCATCAAGCTGACATGCATCACGCTAAGGACTCTTGTGCTATGAATCTGACCAGGATTACGTTAGAGGTGTGCCGCTAGAAATGAGAACTGGTGCAAGGGTTGTGCCGTAGATGAATGTGATCTCTTTACGGATACTGGCTTACAAACACAATGCAGTCAGGGCTGTTGTTATCTCCCTAAAAGCCGCAGGACTTGCTCAAAGCCAGGAATTTACATGAAAAGCATTATATCCATTTTCTCTCATCCAAAGCGACTGCGATTTTTTGACAATTACCCTATACCCAAATAAGGATCATGGGCTCCTACAACCCCAACCCCATCACTGCTCGGTCAGACCCAGCTTTCACCACCGTCACTTCTAATCCAGATGTTCGAGCTCGTCCCTTCTCAACAGTCGAGAAGCTGCTCTATCACTTCAAGACCATCACGGCTCCCCTCGGAAAGGAACACCTTTCCATCTACTCTGCTTTGAAGCTGTCATTCCCTTCTTCAGTGGTCGATCCAGTCCCCCACATCCGTACAGCATGGGCTGCGACAGTAAAACACCATCCACAGCTTGGAAGCGTGCTCAACTTGCAAAATCACACTGATAAATCGGGCAACACTCCCGCGATAATCATCCCCACCTATGATGCTGAGGAATGGCTGGCCAAGACTTTCACAATTAATCACAAAGTAACAAGCGCTACAGCTCTCTTTGAATCAGCCAAAGATGAAGAATATGCGACTTGCATTTGGATTCCCTCCTCTTCTCAGGTGCTCTTCCAAACGAGCCACTGGCGCATGGACGGAGGTTCACTAATGACCATTGCGGTCAATTTTCTTCATGTTCTCTCACATTCCCTCTCTAAAGGCGTCGACGCTGCTCTCGACAGTTTCACTTCCCCTGTTGGCGATGGCAGCATAGCACCAAATGTGGATTGGATCCTAGACACCTTTCCCGACGAGGCCAGCACCCCAGACTACCTCCTAAAAGCTGCTGATACTATGTACACTGACATGTTGGCCGGTGCCCCCAGCGTCGCGCTTCCCCCACGAGAGGGAAGCGACGAAGCCATTCCCGGAGACTCCACAAGAGTCACTATCAATTTTGGTAGAGAGACTACCAGTCAATTACTGGCGAGGAGCAAATCTAAAGGCATTACCATATCTCTCGCGACTCATGCTGCCATCATTCGCTGTTCAGCGAGGTATCCTCAACATCCCCTGTGCAAGTCTTACGGGAGATTTGCCCCCGTTGACATACGGAAAGATTTCCCTTCGCCATATAATACGCCTCAATACTCTATTGGTGAATATTGCGCTGCTTTCCCCGTTATTGTCTTGGATGTGGTAAACGAGAACAAGACGTTTGATCAAGTGTGTGAGGAGTTGCAAAAGTCATACCAGCGTGCCAGAAACTCTGGATTCAAGGATGACGCGGGACAACCCGTGGCCACTGCTGATCTTGGTGCTCCTTTCATCAGAAGGATTCTTGACTTGGTCAATACAGCTCCACCTCCCGATATGCCGACTGTTCAGGCTGTCGATTTTGCCAGCATGGGCTTGGTAGAGAAGGTCTTGGATCGCAAGTATCCTGTCTCGGGTGGAAAGAATGAAGGAGAGGTGGTAGTGGAAGACTTTTGGCTGGGGACGCAGACGATAGCTAAGGCTGTTCAGTGTCACGGTTGGACGTTTAGGGATCAGTTTGTGTTGACAGCAAGCTGGAATCAGAGTTACTACGACAAGATTTTCATAGAGAACTTCTTGAATGAGGTGAAAACTGAGATGATTCGAGGCCTTGAGGGTTAGGATATGCCGCAGATTGTATAAAAAAGGCTTAGACCAGCTCGAAGAGAACCATGTTTTTGCGATTAGGTACAAGAGGTTAAGGTGTTTATTCTAGCAGTTGATAATAAGCGACTTTAAGTATTCGTCTAAAGCGAAAATAGTTAAGAACTTATGCCTGTCCAGACAACTTTCGGTCTAATATCTATATCTCGGAAAGTGGAACAACAACGTGATCATTGAACGCCAGTGCTGGATGCCAGTCCTCCTGATCACTGCTGATTCTGGCGCTGTTTTTCAAACACCAGCTTACAACATTAGCATATGCCGTGCCAACTCTGAACGCAAATTGCGTCTCTGCAACCTGGATCGCCCATTTCTGTACAGACTTCGCCTCCTCTTTCCCGAATATATTGCCTTTGGCATAGGGGCAGACATCCTTTAGTGGCTGCCAAAAGCCAATCTCTATCAGGACAAGTCCAAACGAGTAGATGTCGTATTGTGTCATGTATCTCTTTGCCTCACTGCCGATGTAATCAGGATGCCTGTACAGGCTCCGCTCTACCTGTGATGGCGTCTTGGCGGCATCGACATTTGACTCTTCAGTGTCTTGACGAGAAAACTCAAAGCCAACGACAGAGGGACTTATTAGAGGAGTATGAGAGCCAAAGTACACGATGCTATGACTGTTGATAGCTTTGTGAACCCAGCCACTGCTAAAAAGCTCTGAGTAGGCTGTGGCTAACGCAAAGGCTAGTTTCACTCGGACCTCAAGAGGTGCCATATGGAAAGATTGACGCCCCAACCGCTCGTGAAGTGTCATAACACGACATCTAGGGTCAGATGTTGTGGATGGGGGCATCTCATATACAATCCACCAACATTTAGCTATTTCATCTTCTGCGAAACCGACTGCTTTGAGAAAGTAGTTACTTCTCCCGGGACGTAGCATTGCAACAAGTCGGCTGAGGCGCATTTGTAACTTGGAGCGATTAGCCATGGAGCGTTCATCATCCCATGACTTCTTCTCAAAGAGAACCTGTTCACCGGTTGTCTTTCTCGTCGTGATAAATCGCTCCTTGTTCTGAGCTTCCAGAGGCATGGCGAAAGAACTCTTGTCGAGCTGGGGATTGCCTCGAAGGAAGTTAGTTGTGCTCGGAGCTGCGGCGACTGATTTCCTATCTACTAGGCCACGAAGCGGTGATTCCATAGCCGGACTTCCCTCAAGGGCATTTCGGAGCAGAGAGACTGTGTTCTCGTCATCGGCCTTCCCAACTATTATAATGTTAACTCTTGTCCAATCCTGTTTGTACTGAAGACTCTGGCGCTCTGGTAAGAGTTGATTTAGCTTATTGGTGTATCTTTCCAGCTCGGCCACGCAGTCGCGGAACTTGGACTTGTTTCCCAATGCCCACCGGAGACGAACAGGCAAATTGACTTTGAAAGTTCCAGTCGGAAAGAAGGTCTTCTGTTCCTTCGACATCAGTGACGGGCCTCCATCATCACTTTGGTTACCGGAAAATGCCAGGCCTTGCTTATGGAGCTCTTCGTTCCATTTGTACGCCAGCTCCTTTTGTCTCTGACCAACATCATCTACAGTCGAAGATACGATGCCAAATTTAGCCTGTAACTTATTCAAGTCCTGAAAGAGTACACCTATGCAGTCAAGTGCATTTCGTATCTCTGGAAAGATTGGGTGCAGAGCCTCGATCAGCTTGCCTTGCTCCAACCCCGCACTTCGACCCCAGCACTGCAAGCGGAATTGTTCAAGTTTCAGCTGTACAAATAACTCCTCGCACTCTTTGGGAAAGTGTATTGCTGTGAGAACTAGGTCGACGGCCCGTTTGGCGCCTTCGTATGTGATTTGCGTGAGGGCGATGATTGATCCCGGGTCAAGCATTGTAGTTGGCTGCCGCTTTGTAGCCGGACTGATGGAGTAAGATGACTTGAACAAGAATGGCTTCTGGTGGCGTCTGCCGTAGAACCAGGTGCGTTTGCTGTTGGTTGGATTAATGTCAAGTCATATGAGGCAATTTTATTCACGGCATAATCGGGCTCTTACGTGGCATATGCCACATCAAGGCCCAAAACTGAATGGGCTGTGTTGAGCTGAACTTGAGTGGCTTAGTGTAGCCAATCACGATACGCAGCATCAGCATTATCACATTATGCAGGCGAAACATCCGAGACATAGCGGGGCCGAGGCAGAATCCATCTCTAATCTGAAGCCTTGCGAATCTTGGACAATTCATTACCTCGAACACACATACAACATGGAGACTATTATAGACCCTTTCAGCCAGATACTCTGGCAGGATCCCTCAATATTGCCGTCAGAAAGCGTACAGTCTATCAAGGAGCAGGCCAAAGAGCAGCTTAATCGAAATGAAAACAGGTTCCCAGCTTTCTTGGCCCATCTCTCATCCCTGGAAAAGAAGGGACGCGGGACAGAAACCGTGTTTATAAATGAATATATCCAAGGGTTTACTGATCGTTCTTTCATCGATCGCGGCGCGACCTTCTCCGTCGAAAAGGCTGTTGCAATCCCAAACCAGCAAACAACCAGCTCCGCGCCTTCAGTCATCCGCCAAAAGCGTGTCGTGGCTTTAAAGTCAGTTCGGATTCAGTCTCAATCGGACGAACTACCTAAAGCAGGTTGGGATCATGTATTGCTCGAAATTCGCGCTCTTCTCCACGAGACACTTCGCTATCATCCCAATATCGTGCGTCTTATCGGTCTGTACTGGGGTCTGGACGGAGCATCCGGCAATGTGTATCCTCAGCTTGTTATCGAACATGCAGAGCATGGAACATTAGAGGACCTACAAAATAACTCGAAATCACCACTTCCATTTGCTGTCAAGCAGAAATTGCTGTACGATGCGGGTAAAGGCTTATCTATCATTCATGCTTGTAGCATCATTCATGGCGATATCAAGCGTCAGAATGTATTGATTTTCGCAGATAACTCCAAACACGGCCCATACATGGCCAAGCTGGCTGACTTTGGAGGCGCTATCTATGGCTCTGAGAAGTATGACTCTTATCGCTTCATCTGCAAGACACCAAGATACGCTGCACCGGAAACCGACGGCATTGTCACCTCTGAAGCTGCAAAGCTTTGCGATGTCTATTCGTTTGGCCTACTTGTCTGCGAAACATTTAATGATGGGGACCTGTCGAGTCTTCATTATGAGTTCAGTCCCCAGCGCAACTCGATAACTTCATCAGTGACGTTGGCTCAACTGAAGCAATCTGGAAGGCTTTTGCATAGAGCAACATCTATGATCCAGGATTATTTTGATATGCATGAGATCAACCAGAACTGCGCGGAAATGGTTCTATATGTTCTTGAACAGACGATACAAAAGAGCCTGGCAGATAGGTCATTGGCAAAGGCGCAGGCTGCTCTGAGAGGCATTCCGTATGTCAGAACTTCACTACCTCTACCAAAGTGCGATGATGCTGATCACTTACTGCCCTAGTCTCTCGGAGATTGACGATTATCTGAGTAACGTTGATCAAATGAATCGCAAGTGGAAAGAAGTCGAAGACAACGAACCTCCTGTTAGTGATTCCATACAGCTCACACACTTCCCCTTTCACCTTTTGCACCTATCAAGTCGGATCTTCCATAGGCAGAGCTAATAGTCTAACAGGGAAAGCATGGCGTTAGTGCAGATGGCGCTGGATTGGTCTTAGGCACAATGGGAGCTACGTATGATCCGCAAAACAACACGTAAGATACGCCAAAAGGAGCTGATTTGGCTGTACTAATACCTCCTACAGGCCCGGCTTTCGCCCCAAGGTCAAGGCTCCTGTAGACCCGGGTTTTGTATTTGAGCCTGAGAAGCTCAAGAAGATCTTATCATGGCAGCAACAAGAGAATATCCTTCGAGATCTTCAGGCTCTCTCAGATTCTGGAGATCTAAGTCGTGATGTCGAGCTACACAAGCTGTTTGCAGCCTGGTTCCTCTTCAGATGTCATATCGCGGAGTTTGGCACGTACCTTGACCCTGAGAAAGCCTGTGCTGCGATTAGGAGGGCAGCAAGTGATGCAGTAACCGGATCTGATGATTCAAGTGGCTTCGAGTATCTTGCTGCTTCGTGTGTATGGCGTGTAAGTCAAGCTCTGGGACAGACACCGCCTGAACTCTTAGAAGTCCTCCCGTCTAGTCTTCAGTGGGCTACACTTCGAGGTGGTTGGCAGGCTGCCCAAGATCTCGAGGATGCTTTGCCACTCTTGAGTGATGAAGCCAAGGAGACCGCGACCCAAACGTATCAGAATGCACGGAGACTTGCCAATTACTTCAGCGGAGTACCTGGCTCACTTGCGTTCTTGCCACGACACTTGAGACGGGACTTTCAAATCGACAACATAGAGCAACTGCAACAAGAGCTTAAAGAGGAGCTTGGGGCTGCCTATGAATTATCACTCAAGAGCTCGCACGAGACGAATGAAAATACCCAACAAGTGAATCACTTCGACAGGATTTTCGTCAACAGCCGAGGGCATGGGATCCTACACATGGCAGCAGCTCGTGGACAAGCCGAAACAATCAACCATCTTATTAACACCTTCAAGTTGGATATCGATCTTCCGAACCAGGACTGTGAAGAAACGCCATTAGTCTGCTCTTGTCGTAATGCCCATTTGGAGGCTTCCCTAGCACTACTCCGACATGGTGCGAACCCAAATGGACATCCTTTAGGACAAGACACTCCGCTTCATTGGCTGTGGAGGTTTGAGAAAGAAGAGATGATACTCATGGCGAAGAGTCTACTGGAAGCTGGAGCTCTGATCAATGCTGCATCGGGTAACATGAGGGCTGAAGTCCTGGAGGCACACGCTGATTGGGAAGGAACAATGTCAATCTCCACGACGCCTTTGGGTCGTTGTGTTCTGTTTCAGAATATTCATGCTGCAGAGGTCCTCATCGAACTAGGTGCTGACCCAATATTTGAAATCAACGGGAAGTCACCCTTGCAGCTTGCTGCCATGCTCGCATTACCAAAGTTTCTTCGACTATTCTTGAGTCAAGATCATACCGAATCCAGAGTCTTGAGTTTGTTCAATGGTTATGACGATGTCACTCTTTTGAAGATGAGTCAGGAGCTCAAGTTTGGCAACCGAGATACGTTTTCGTTGCTCAGCCGACTCATCAGAAACGGTCCGAGGTATCGTTCTGATATCGAAGAAACACTTGCCATTTTCAAGGAGCAGAGAGAATATTTGGGCAACACTGCCTTTTCCAGCGGGCAATCTGGAGAAGCTTTGTGTCTGCAAATCAAACTTGGGAATCGTGATATCGTCGAGGCATTACTAAAAATGGGCCATGATCCCTCTGGCTTGCCTGGCTATCGACCCATGCGCGAAGCGGTATTACTCAATGATGAGAAAGTGTTCAGGTTATTGAGAGACTATGGCGTGGGCATCGACAGTTGCCCTGAGTGGCCGCGTACGTTGCTTCACGACCTAGCTGGGAGACCGGCTTCATCACCCCCTGGAACTATCATAGCACAGTATCTCATAGATGCCGGGGTCTCTTTTTTGGACCATCCATTAGGCACTAGACCGCCTGTTGTCGAAGCAATCTTGCACGGTTACTTTGATCTGGCGAATCTGCTCATCCAGCATGGGGCGCGAATCGGCTATCCTTACCAGTTGGGTCCCGAACTCCCTCAAATTTCCATCTTCAAGGAACTGCTTGAACAAAGAACCGAGATGTCACTGTCAATCCTTCAGTTCCTTCTCCAACCGATCGATACGACAGCTGGCCTGGGACCAATAATACGCCACAATGAGCAGTTCAATTTTATCGTGGATCATATCGGAAATCCTGCCGAGGAACAAAGTGCATGGATTATCCTTGCTACCTCACCACCAGCACGCAAGGACGTCGTGGAAGCGGAAATCTACATGGCCCAGGTTCAGTGCATGCTTTCAGAGGACTCACCATTCGCGAGCAAAGAATGCATAAACTTTGATCACCCAAGGCTTGGCACCGCTTTATGCCGAGCCGCCCTGTTCCAAAACCACTTCCTAGTTGGAAAGCTTCTCCTGAGCGGCGCTGATCCTAATATCAGATTCCGTCAAGACTTTGGACCAGCGCAGCGATATTTTGGTGACGGATCCCCAGCCAATCTAGCGCTAGGTTGCTATGAAGTCGCCATTGAAGGCTGGAATGACACGGTACCAGATTCTATGCTGGAGGACATGCGAAGTGTGATCAACGAATTGGAGTCTACTTGGGACTATCCGGACGAAGCGCTTACTCGAGGAGAGACTCTCAGAAAGCGACATAAAGATCTTCTATCGATACGGAATGATACACTCGCTATACAGTCGCAAATGGCTAACATGAACCTTCAGCAAAGCTTAGTTGACTTATCAGATGTAAGCGCGATACAAGCGCCAGACCTAGATGAGAGCCAGCGGGAGATATTTAAGGCTACGGAGGTAATTATTCGGTGGATGTTTGATTCGCAGCGATACGGAACAATTGGACGAGCGGAAATGGCGAGATTAGCAAATGGTGAGAATGCATAGTCTACCCTATTAATCGCGATATTTTGACATAGGTCAGTCTACACACTTGCATAGACTATGGTCGAACTATGGTTGATAAAAAGCTCTAGGTGACCCTTTGTAACATTTAATTACTGTCTTGCTGTCGCTATCCTGCAGGAGTATACAAATTGTGTCTGTTAGCGGGAGTTTAGCGGTTACAGCAACGCTCAGTAGTGCAAGCACCAATTTCAATAAGCATTCAGGATATCGACAAGCTTTTTAGAAACCTCGGATACTGCATTACGTTGCAGAACTTCTTCGCGAAATACTAATTCTGTTTTAGTCACATTCATCCAAAAGAACGCCTGACTAGTATACATTACTTTTTCGAAAGCACATTCTAATTCGTAAAGCAGCTTAGACAGTCTTTCCGACTTGTCTTCAGCTACGTGTGACAAAGAATTCCATTACTAACCTACCCTAAATATAACAACATGTCCCGGTCCGGCAAACTGTGCTCAAGTCAGTGTCTTCGCAGGTAATATGTCCCACAACCACTCCGCCCTTGCCTCAATGATATACTTGAATAGAGATATAAAGATAATTTATCTATTTAATATATAATGCTCTAAAATATTAAGATGGTATATTGAAAAGTGGGATAGAGTGATTGCATAGATCTCAACAGCCTTGGCTCTATAAAGTTCAAAATTAGGAAAGCTTAGTAGTATTTATTAGTAAAGGTAGCCTAACCTTAGTGGTATCCTTATAGGTATACCTCTGAGCCTGAAGTACTTTGTACATATCCAAACTATTTACTAATATACTATTCTACCCAGAGTAGTAATAGTTATACATTCAGTAGCTTAATATTCTTCTTACTTAGTCTTGGAAAGGCTGTTTTCCTGTGTCCACTGCACTCAAGACGCCTTTACTAACTAACTTATCAATCAAGTTAAATAACACAAAGTCGCATCCTCTCTTGGCAACCATATTAACAGTAACCGGCATAACTTCCGCCTGGAATGTAACGTTGCTCTGGTAAGTAACCTGCCCAATCGGAACAGTAATATCTACGTCCCCAAAGTAGGATGAAATGGTCGAAACAGCCTTTGAGCCTCGGGGATCGACGGGAGACGCAGCACCTGGGGACTCATTCAGGTCCTTTTCGCGGAAGGACGGGAGCCCACCTGTGCCGATGTCGTAAAGTAAGATTGATTCGGAGCAAGAGCTATTTGTCGAGAAGAGGACCTTTTCGTGCCAAAGACCTGCATCACGAGTACGGTTTGCCATGGCAGATTTGTAGGCATCACTATCTGCGGCTGCGTTGCGGAAGAATGATCGATAAGGCTCATCAATAGCAGGGAAGTCCGGACTAAAGCTTGAAATAAGTGGCTCAGCCGTCTCGAAGATCAAGTCGTGAGTCCAGAGCACGCTAAGATCGTCGAGCATCCCCTGTAGTGGGCGGTCCAGCGTCTCCTCGATCGTCTGCGTCAAGTTGATCTTATCAACAGTGACACCGACAGTATCCGCTACGTCATCAAGGAACTTCTGAAGAATGGCCTCAGCAGCTGGATTCTGCATCGGTAGATGGTCGATAGGGTAAAGGAAACGGTTTGGGAAGGTCTGGACATCAGGCACCGACAGAGCAGGCAATCCATTAATCGATATGTCTTGATGAAGGGAAGGATCGTACCAGGCCTTTGCGAATTTGGCCCAACTGTTGGGATCGCGTGCAAAGACTCCAGCAGTATCCGTGTTAAATGCGTTGGTGACGATGTTGTCCATGACAATCATGCCCTGGGATGGTCTGTTACCGAAAATGCCAGTAACGGCAGCAGGTTCCCTGATAGACTTGCCAGTATCGGTACCAATAGCAAAGTCGAGCCAGTCGTACGCAGCAACGGAACAGGCACTTCCAGCAGAAGATGCAGAGCAGGTCAGGAACGTATCTCCACGAGGATTACGAGGATAAAAGGCGTCGTTCCAATCCCAAGGGCTCTGGGGTGAGGCAAACTGGGCTGTCTTCTGCTTACCGACCACCACTCCGCCAAGATCAATAATGCGCTGGAGTGCGGGAGCAGTCGTATTGGCCGTTGTGTGGAGGGAAGCGTAAGCCAGACTACCAGCTGTTGTCTGTATGCCCTCCAGATCGTAGATGTCTTTGACGCCAATTCGCTTTCCAGCAAGAGGCCTGCCATCCTCAATGCTGTACAGTCTTGAGGGGACAGGGATAGATGGAGCGCCCCATTCCGAGTTGGAATAAGGTAAAGAAAGGTACCCATTTCCGGCTTCATATGTGCCAACCATGAATGTTCTGTAGGTATCGACGTAAAGGCGGAAGACTTTGCTCAGGCTGAGGTTGTCGCCATCTGCAAAGCCAAACATGGGGCATGGGGTTAAGGTAGAGTTGCCGCAGAGACTCGGGCCGTTCTCTCCTCCATAGATGACAGTTGCACCTAGACTACCAAGGTAGGTCACGACAGAGTAATCTAGATCCGATTCATCACCCGCACTGACAAGGATGGTTTCGAGAAAAGCCTCAGAGAAAACATCGTCACTCTCCAATGAGCTGTTGATGACATCTTCAAGCTCATCAGCAGTAGTACTGTCAAGCAAGCCGGAGATGTAGGTAATAGGTCCCTGAACAGGATCCGAGGAGTATGAAACGGAAGAGATGAGATCGGAAGTGACTGCGAGATACTGGGAGTCATCTACTGAGAAGATTTGATCGTGATTATCCAAAAGGAGTGAAGGGGATGAATTGTGAGAGAGGGTAAGGGCTGCAATGGCCGCGGGGCAAAGCAGTGCAAGAGTGTTCTTGGAATGCATGATGTTCGAATTGTTGTAGAATTATACCAGTCTCTTAGAGGTGATTACCTTCGACTTAAGTATTCCCTTTGGTCAAGTTCGGATTTACATTCATCCTTTCCTTCTTTTAGTGGTAACAGTAGACCGAACAAGAAGACCCTTCTCTCTTATTTTCTCTCTATTCTCGGCTATCCATGACCTGGTTCGGATCCGCAAATATTAACAACAAGCAGGGTGACAGTACGCCTCGTCCAGCCCAATAATCTTAACATCATCGCATGTCACAAGGTTGTAGAGTTTTCAACATGTTGATAATTATAATAATCGTTATTGGCTAAACGGATTATACCGTGCCATATTGGCTGTCAGGTTTACAGGGGCTTAGATAAATGCATAGGCTTTGGATAATTAGATAATAAGTAGAGCACAAGACTACGCCCACTTCACGAGAATGCATGGTAGGAACACTAAGACATTATTAGCCAATCAAGTACAACTCATTCATTGAGTGTCGGGCCGACAGGAATAAATTAATCCTTGTCCAGATTTCAAACTTTCAGAGGATCCATTGGCGTCCCTTTCATCTCCAAGCAGCAACATCACCTTCTGTAAGAGGTAATGGGAAATTATATTAACCTGCCAGGATGGATAATTAAGGCCACCCGGCAATTTGTTTAACGTGACGCTCTCCCGTCCTGCCGCCCTTCCGTACGGGAGCTAAGCAAGGGTATTGCTTCTAACATTCCGGCTAAGACGGCAGTGATTCACGTACGATTTTAGTAGCTAATTATTAAGTGATGGACCAGGATTAGTCCCTTCACTACACCTCAAAACGTAAACTATCCCGTTCTATATCTGTTGTATCCTTGTTTTAATACTACACTCTCCATACATTTAGCTTTTCATCTACGCATCTCCCGTTCTGACAACCGGGACTAGCTCTCAAATCAGGATAGTCGGTAGTTTAAGGGGATCTGCTGATATGTTCATTGCCGAATGATGAGGAAGATTAACAAGTCAGCTTGGGAAATTCAAGACAGCAATTCCCGCTGTCAGTCGCGAATGCAGAAAGTCCAACTGAAAGATGTAGAAGTGGTGCCACTTGACTCGTATCATTTCATCAAAAAGATTTCGGCATTTAGAGAATATCGTTATGTCCTTTTTGGAATGTTCCTGCCACCAAAGGCAAGGTTCTGTCGACAAAGTTTCTCACGTCACATAAAAATAAAGTTTTACAAGCTGGGGACCTTGTAAATGAGTTGTCTGCTGTTATGTAACAGGTCTTTTAGAAATGAGTCTCGACCCAGGTATTGTTTTCAAGGGTCACTTCTAATTTCTTCTCACAGTGAGAGAAATCTATGGCTGGACATACCAGTGGAGGTTAACCTCGCTAGTGACTCTTGTCTTCAATAGCCTATCACTGCTCACTCTTTATCGATATTCTACAATAGAACTGTAGAGTCACTCTCGGCAGTTAGGATTAACACATACAGACAGCTTGATAAGAGTTTCCAGACTTCTTCACCAGTAAATAGATATCAGTCTAACTGACTATAAAGACAGAGAGATATCTCTCTCCCGCTGAACCATCATTCTAACTCATCCACTCATCTCAACCTCATCAAGAGTCTCTTTATCAATCTTCCTATATCATCAACCATGCGTCTTTTCAGCTCCAAAAATAAGACAGACGCCCACAAGCATCCCAAAAGGGATCGCACCATCCCTCCATCCAAGCCAGCCTTCAACTCCCAGTTGGCCAAAAGGCAGTCCTCCGCGATTGGCGAGCAAAAGGTACGCCCCCAGGCCTGGGTCGATACACCTCAGATTGTGTACTCGGCATGGAACCAGGCTGCAGGTGATATCGACCAGCCGCTCGGAACTCTGCCTTCCAACTTCTCTGTCGCTCTTGTCGGCGGTGGCATCACCAACGTTGTTCTGGCTTTTAACCTGGTCAAGGCCGGTGCTGATGTCACGCTGATCGAAGCCACAGATGATGTTGGCGGCCGTCTCCGAACCATCCAGACCCCTGACGGTGTTAACGTTGCTGAGATGGGAGCGATGCGTTTCCCTCCTTCTGAAGACCTTCTCTATTATTACGCGAATGAGTTCAACTACACATTCATTCGGAATTTCCCTGATCCTGGAAAGGTTCCAACTATTGTCTTTTACCAAGAAACTCCTACCTCTTGGATCAGTTCGAACGTCACCGTCCAGGGCTTTGAGACAGTCACTAACGGTTGGGGCTCGCTGATCTCCAGGGGCTTGACTGGTGGCTCTCAGTCTCTTACTGCGGCCACGCAACTTACCAAGTGGCTCAGTTCTTCTGACACCGAGACACGCAATCAAGTTATCCCAGAATGGCAGAAGTACCTGGATGAGTTTGGCAACGACAGTTTCTACACTGCACTCCAGCGCATCTTCGGAGAGAAGCACGAGTGGGACGTTCCAGGAGGCCAGGTCTGGACTGACGATGACTTTGAGCGTTTTGGTACGCTCGGCGTTGGCTCTGGTGGATTTGGTGCCGTCTACTCTTCTGGCTTCAACTCGATCTTCCGTCTCATCGTCAATGGCCTCGAGTCAGACCAGGCCATCTTTGCTAAGATGACTGATAATGGCCTCCAAGCGACCGGAATCCGTGAGTTGGCCAGCGCCATATGGCAAAAGGCTACAGACCTCGGCCTCAAGACCAAATTTGACACTGTTGCCAAAATCACCAGTGGCGGCGGTGGTGATTTCGATTATGTTGTTATCCAAGAGACTCCTGCATCTGATGACGGCAATTCCACAGCTGACCAGGTCGAGTACGATCTTGCTATTGTTGGTACATCAAGCCGAGCTATGAACTTCGCCTTGGCAGATGTCTCGGACACCACCAACGAGCCCATCATGTCATCTGCAGTTAACCGAGGTATCACTGACCTCCACATGACTGCCTCCTCCAAACTTTTTATCCGCACCAAGAAGTTCTGGAGCGATCAGCCAGCCGACTTTCCTCGCGTCATTCTGTCTGACACAGACCTTCCCCAGGCTTACACGCTTGATTACGGACATCCAGACTATGGTATGGTCCTTCTCACGTATGCTTGGGAGGATCTTTCGCAGACAATCTTGGCCATCCAGGATCCTCAGAAGCTACTCTCCATCCTTAAAGAGCAGATTACCAGGATTATGCGTGATAGTAGCTATCCCGACTACGCTGACTTCCTTGACCCCGTCACCGACGATGATGTGTATCTAGTCCACTGGCCTCTCGATCAGTACTCTAATGGCGCTTTCTCCCTCGGTCTTCCAGGACAGGACAAGCTCATCTCTTCCATGTTCTATGACTACCAGAAGCTCAATGATACGTCAAGCTCTAGAGTCTTGATCAATAGTGACTGTACGTCATTCCTTGGCGGATGGGTCGACGGTGGACTGCAGCCAGCACATAACTCTATGGCTGCAATCTTTGAGCGTTTCGGCTCTTTGAATCCTGTTGCAGCCAACTTTGCCCCTTCTGCGCTTTTGAGGGCCAGCCCTTACCAGTATTGAAAGGATAAAGCCCTGCTTGAGATTTGAGTTCTTTTTGTTCTTCTAGGGGAGATTCTTTTATCTATCTCTAACTCTTACGTCTGATTTTTTATACATAGAGTAGTCTATATGGAACAAAATATCTCAGTTGCATTACTGGTGTTGGTTACCTTACTTACCTTATTATCTCACTGCAGGGAAGGTCTGTCGGGCCACGTAATCTCAGTTAAATAGTTACGGCAGCTTCCCTTATGGCCGAAGTAGCTCCACTTATCCTTGAGGAGTTTCTTGACTTTCGGCACCAAACTCTGTCTTACGTACCTTTGAGAAATAGAGTTGCAGCCAATATGATAGGTCGCCTTAATGAATTTGAGATACTGTTGCTTTTCGGTCCTTGTAGAGACCTCTATTATTGATGTCGCTGGTTATTAATAGCTACCCAATACGAGACTTTCGAGGCATATGAACTCAGATTAGAAACTTCTCCCAGAATAGCAGCGGTAAGGGTGTCACCAACGCTATTTGAATATACAATGGCAGTATTCTCAGTGACGAGGCATTGTGACTACAACTGGCCATTTAACAAAGCGATACACAATGTCGGAATGGTGTGTCGGCCTCACTAGACTCCTTCTCCAATGCCTGCAGACAGTTATGCAGTCTGGCCGCCCCAGCCCTGGAAATGGTCGGTCCCCACCTAAACAAGAGTGAGGCAGTGAAAGATAGCAAGACACACCAGAGGGATTGCCTAACTATACCGTTTGGTTGGGCCTCACCCGTCGCTATGTCATCTACACTGGGGCGCTTTGATCTGGACTCTACAGAGTCTGCCGTCACGAGGCTGTCCGGGATTAGCTTCTTATCCCGTTTTTCACCTTCCCCCTTTCGACCTCGAGTGAGCATCGAGTTTCTTTCGTAATTGACACGTGGCGAATGGCCACATTCGTCAGCCTTTGCAATTGACCTTATCGCCTCCTAAAATTCCCGCATGTCTTACTGCCTCGCCCTGCCCGGTGTTCAATGAATAAAGTGTTCGACAGCTTTCAAGGCTGAGATGACACGGTAGCTACAGGTCTGAGGCTAGTAATCGCGACCCGGTGCTTTCCTGACGGTGTTGGTGGGGAATATGCAGTTGCTTCTCTTTACGTCTGTTCTCGATGCACTTGCCTAACCAACAACTGCGTTTTGATAACGCAGAATGCAAATTTTTAGATGCCATATATACAACGCAATCTCTCCACTTGTAGCTGGCCTCATTCTACTCATTAACACATATGGATGTAACTTGCCAAGACTGTTTGTGATGGATGAATTCATATGCGTATCTATATAAGATGAGCATTAACAAAATAACAAATTCTTAAACGGTATAGATTATGTATTTTTAAATAACTACTAATTATCTTGAGAATTGAATATCTAAGAGAAACTGACAATCTAAGTTCATAGTAATAAATCCAACTCGACTATGGTCTCGACTTTGTATATGGGCATATCTTATCTTCGGCACTAAAGGGTAGGTGATACGATAGCAACAGCTCAATGAAGAGCCTTAGGCCGACGGATCGGGACCAATATCCACGACAGAGATATCGTCGAAACCAATAGAAAACGAATACTCAGATCTAGGGTCGCATCGAATAACAATCGACATACCTCCAGTAGAAGCAAAGGGCGTGAATTCAAAGATGGAGGGCTGGTACACGTCAAGATTGTTAAAGTCGATGTTGAACTCAATAATAGGAAAGGCGCCTGAGTGGGTAGCTGAAATGGTGCACGTTAAAGTGTTAGAAGAGAGTGCAAGGCTGCTAAAAACTGCGGTGTGGACTGTAAGACGATATCGGCGTTGCGTGTCGAGTCCGTGGAGGATCTGGAATACGTATTGGGCTTGCCCAGTTCGACTACTGCTAATGTCGAAATTACTAGATACGTTGTTAATAAACTCTCTTATGGTAGCGAGAATGCTTAACTTACGCGTAGTTGGTCGGTGAACGGGATTTCGAAACATTGTCCTCAATTTGTCCAGCAGAAACCTGCAAGTTTGTGTTTGAAACAGTTTCAAAGTCACCATTTTTGACATAATTAGTTGGCCCGGCAGCCTCCTTGGTGGTTGTAGCAGTGGTATCCGTCATGGTCTCCGAATCAGTCTCTGTGGCAGTAGTCGAATAGACTAGGGTGGTGGACTCCAAAGTAGCCGCCACTGAGTTCGTCGTGGTTGTCTCGAAGGTGCCAGTAAAGACTGACGTAACTGACGTTACTGCGGAAGTTGCCCCAATAGTAGCGGCATCGGTCTTCGCAGTAGTAATCGATTGTATCAGAGTAGTAGACTCCAAAGTGGCCGTCACTGAGTTCGTTGTGGTTGTCTCGAAGGTGCCAGTAGCGACAGACGTGACAGAGGTAACTGAGGAAGTGGGAGCAGTAGTAGCGGTGTCAGTACTCAAGGTCTTAATAACGGCAGTAGTTGCAGCCGTGGTGGTGGCATCCGAGGTAGTTGTCGGTCTATCAGGACGGCAGGCAGGATGAGCACTGGCCGCCGGGAGCAGCGCAGCACCGACAAAAGTTTCGACAGAAATACAACGCATCCTGGGAATTAACGAGAGTGGTGGATGCAAAACAAAAGTAATAAATGTGATATCGGTGGGAAAGAGTGTATATGTGAAAAAGTAGAGAGCAACAAGCCGCATGTTTTGGGAATAAGCGTTGACTCTTAAAATATAGCAGAACATTAGCTTCAGGGGTAAAAAGCATCACAATAAAGATTCTCAGCCAAACCAGAACAATAAGGGTGTTATTCGAATTGAGAGGTGGATTTGGTTGTTAAGCATCATAGCTAGCATTTCTTAGACTTCTCCCGTCATCGGGGCTCACAAACTCCACAATACCCGCAGTAAGGACTTGTGTAGGGAATTAAACATTAATAAAGTTCTCGTTCTTAAAACTGGTTAGTAGCTGCGATCCCGAAAAGTTTACGGTGAAGCTGTCCCATTTGTGTCAATTGGTCTTTACTTTCAATGTAGAAACCGTTATTAGGCCGGCACAGGGCAAGAAGCTGTCTTCATAATGAAGTCTAACGATTATTATAAAATAAGCTTTATCTGCAAAGCGTGATTTTAACTGCTACTTTACTCTTATCAAGCCTAGTATCAAATCTACTAAATCACACTATTACATATCTCACCTCTTCTTATTTTAATATGCCTAGGGCTGCCTTGGCGTTCCCACAAAGCCAGTATTGCAGAGCTATGTTGGCGAATTACCAGTTCGCCCTGTCCGATGAAGACTGGAACAAACCAGTTTCTTTACGAATCTCGCCGCCGTACGCAGATTGATAAGTCTCGACACAGAGAGCGTCTAGTCACTCTTCAGACAAATTGGCATATGTCGATCGAGTAGCTTGCACCACCCTGAAGAATAGGCTTGAGCTCAAGGCTACCCTTGGGATTAGGGATGTATTTAACATTGCAGCTAAGATATTCTATTGTTATGGCACATGAGAAAGTCAGACTACCTTTTGATCCATAAACAAACCCTTTTTCCTGTAGGATATGAATAGTACTAGGTGTTATTAGAATGCGAACCCGTTTTTACACCTTGTAGTTAAATTTCTGAGCGACAGTGTAATACTAAGTCAGGGCAATATACTCCAGATCGAGTCTGGTTCCCTAGCTGAGGTGCTAGAGGACGTCATTAGCCGTCGAGCACATGCATTATTTGTTGTAATTGCTGTATGAAGCCCAAGCTCTCTTCGCGGGATGCGATGGAAGTTCAGTGGTTTATAATGTATCGACAAAGTGCCTTATGTTTCCTATCGTTGTATGACAACAACTGCTCCTATAGCTACATGATGTGAACTCCCGTCAATCACTCATTTATCTAGGTGCCAGTTCTGCAAGTAGTCTCTTTCATCCAGAGGTCCAAGGCCTGCTTATAGTCTTTCCAAAAGGTATAATCCCCTGCTGGTCCCAGATCGTGGCTGATATCCACAACGTATCCCGGGCCATAGCACTTATGCTCGTAGCACTGCTTGTTCTCCCCCTTCATATGGGTGCAGAAGATAGCAAGGTCGGCTCCGTCAGATGTCACATGGATGCGTCGACGGGTCCTGGCTGACTCACGCCATGTTTCCTTCACCTCGGCATTGACAAGGCATAGCCCCGGCCTATCGCCGCCTTTCTCATCGTCGCCACGTCTGTCTTCACGACGATGGCGTGCAGGAGGCTGCACATTCGCACACTCGTCCGGCCTGCATCCTGTCTCAAGCCTCCAGGCATCCAGGCCATAGTTCCAGTCGGCCGAGAACCTCTGATCTCCACCGAGACCCAGCTCGTAGCTGGTATCAACGACGTGCCCATAGGTTTCGTGGATGTAGCACTGCTTATTCATGCCGCCCATGTGTTGGCAGAAGGCATCAGGCGGAGTCCCGTCTGCAAGAACTTGGATGCGCCGGCGTGTCTGGCCGGCCTCGTGCCATGTCTCTTTGAACTCGAGATTCACTGAGCAAGTGCCACGAGAAACGAGACCAGATTCTCCTGGTTTCCGAACTGTTAGCATCCAAGGATACCAGGACAAATATAGGAGACCCTTCATAGATGAGGAGTGGAAGTACAAACCTCCTGTCAATGGATTAGGAGCAGCAACCACTGGCAGTATGGCTCCTAGAGTTGCTGTAATGATGAAAGACTTCATGTTGTAAAGCTACTGGTAGATGTTGGGATGTTTTGATAGTGGTGCTTCTTTTCGGGGCTATGTTGACTAGGAGAAATTCGAGAGGGCATGAACGTATACTTATACCCTTGGCCCTCGCCCTGTGACTTTCTATTGCCACAGGTCGATAGAATGGAAAATAGGCGCTGAGCTGTATCTCCTTACTATTGCATTTCTAAGTTTACTAATTGAGTAGGCTTCTTTAGTTTTGAGAGGCTTGCAGTTTGATGCGTTGGTGATTCCCAGTCAGTGAGTTCCAGGCAGCAGCAATACAAGCAACCATCACGAAAAGTTGGTAGGCATTGACAGTCGCATTAAACCCCTCTGATCAGCGGTCTTTGTCGGTTGTGGTTAGGAAACCTGCTTGAGAAAAGAGTGCAAGAGGCTGTACCGCTTATCATTACCTAGCTGCTGAGGAATAGAATCCTTCGCGCTCACTTAGTAACTTGTTAATACGTCACATTCAGTACTTTTGGATTGCATAGGATTCTGTAGGATTTTAGGGTTCTTTTTTCATGCATAATTCTTTTTAGGGTTTGAACTACCCCAGACTCCAGCACATGGCGGTTAGATAAGATTGTTGATCACCTAAATAATACGATTTCCAACATTGGCCATTCTGTGAAATTCGTGTTGTCGGTTAGATACGATAGTTTCTGCTATCGGCTAGATAAAGAAAGCTATACCACAAATTAGGCATCTAAATTAATGCCTGAACAGCCTGCCGATCATAAAGTTACCCTTGATCATTATACCACACCTGTGTATTTTATTTCAGACTTTCTATGTACTTGCACATTCTTTTGCTACCCATTTCGAGATACACATATGTCATTATACAGGCTATGTGTAGCTTTCCGCCGTACAGAATTGAGTACCTTTACGTAGCAAGAGTATTGATTACGAGATGTTCCAAGTGCAAGTGGCTATGCTGGACATACAACACCTTTTTGAAATAGAGAAGGGTTCTTCCTGTTTGAGTATATAATCACCTTGAAATCCAGCACCCTTTTGTTCTTATTTTCTGCAATAGACCTACTCACTTCACATTGTCTGTAGAACAACTCTACCCTTCAGTCCTCTTATCTACAAACCCCCACTTCTTTTGTTTATTACCAACAATAAGCTTTTCGCAGAAGACATGAAGTTTTCCATTTCTCTTGCACTTCTCTCTTGTCAGCTCGGATGCGTCCTTTCTCTCCCAGCGCCCCAAAGCTCTGAAGGGACCAAGGATGAGGTTGACCGACCACGAGATCCCATCGACCCACCAAGTGGCGTTGCTATCCCCAAAGACCCCCTTGAAACCCCGATTGTAACTTCAGTCGAGCTTAGCTTTGGAGACGGCGAGATTAGCTTTGGTGATAAGTTTCCCGCGGATGTACTTGAGACGCTCCGTGAGCAGTGTCCAGATGGTGGCTGTGTGCCTGATAAAGTCTACGAAGCCGAGTCCTTCTTCGCGAGCAAGGGCAACGGGGGCAACCGCAAGATCAAGATGAAAGTCCAAGGCTCATTCAACCGGCCTGGCCTCCCCGGCGATAAGAATCAGATGATCGATGCCGCCAAGGCTGCCCTTGAAGGCCTCGTCGACAACGGTGCTTCCACTAGCCACGTGGAGAAATATGTCGTCGATCCATGCCCAGCCTGGCAAGTCCATGGCTGCTTAGGTATGTTGTGATATCGCCTCTAACCTCCTGTTCTCTTCTAATGACACTTTGCAGGATCGTCAACCAGTGAAACCACCCAGTGGAAGAGCACAAACTTTCTCACCGTCCGCATTGATGAAGCGGATCACAGTATGATCAGCTTTATGAGCGTGTCATTCTCTGAGGATGCAAACGCGGGATTCTGCAACCTGATGACAGTTGCTGGTGTTACTGCCGCTACTATGGCGCCGCCAATGGCTATAGTTGGCAATGGTGTTGTTGTCGGTGGCATTCTCTGCGGTAACTACCAGTAGTCACGTTACCTTGGTAGCTGCTATGTTGCTCTTCTTTATTGAAGATCTTTGTGACATTGAATCGTATCGTCTAAGCACAAGGAACAAATCTCATGAAATTCAACATTGGCAATTACATAGGTGAATCATATCCTGTGCAACACCTAGGTAGTAACGAGTCCTGTGATGAGACGTAGTTACATATTCTATAATGAACTTCTACATCACGCTACTGTCTAAATTCACCTGCCGAAATTCCTTCTCCCAAGCTACCTCAACCTTTAGTTGCCTACTATTTCTACCCGGGGTAGTATTCACAACAGATAAATAACCTCTCTAGTTTCTAACCAAGTAGTAGATACAATGTAGTAATGAGCAGTCCTGTCTCCAAACTATCTTCATGCTCTCTGTCCATCTCCCTCCTCCATCAAATCCCTCCAATTGGTCTCTTTCGGCCTCCAACCCAACTCATGCAACTTGTCAGACCTCATTCTTTCACCACAACCCCACATAATAGGACCGAACGGATGAATTTCTCTCGCAGTATCAACCGACACACTGTCTACTTCTCCAAGACCCAAGCGTTCACTGACAGCTTTGGCCCTTTCCATCATATTCAGGTCTCCAGTCCGCACAAAATAGTACCCGTCTTGATTCACTCCAACTTGTCCGCGTCGCTTCCTATCACTCTGCAGTGCCTGTTCCATCAGGAACACGACAGCTTCCCCTAGATCACCAATAGAAGTCCACGACCATGTTGCAGTACCCTCGCCGATTACAAAGGCCCGTCCACGGCTCTTCACCGCTGCATAATAAAACGCCGCATTGCTCTCCTTTTTCAGATGACCTTTGCCACGGCCCCACAGTTGTCCAGGCGAGATCAGCATTGTGCCCACCCCTTGCGTAGTACTATGAGCGACAATAGCTTGATCAGCACCAGCGTGTATCCGATCCTTAGGAACGTTGAGTATTGCATGTCCATCCACCGCATCACTCCAGGGACGGCTGCTCTCTCTAAGATTTCCAGTGATGGGACTCGAGAGGTCGATAAGACTACGCGGGCCGGTTAGGCTGATGAGTTGTGGTATAGGCGATCCAGTGCGGATACGGGATGCCAGCCCATCTATCATTGCGCAAACAGCAGGGACATTGTCACCTCCAGCATGGATGACGAAGTCGGCCTCTGCTGCTGTTGATGTGATGAGAGGAAGAGACGTAAGGTCGCCGATGATGGGTGTGAGAGTTGAATAGACTGATTGGAGTTCTTTAGCATCCTCTTCCTTACGGATTAAAGCTTTAACCCGACAACTAGGATGTGCCTTTAACAGACAAGAGAGGATAGCACCGCCGACAAATCCGGTTACACCAGTGATAAAAACACTTTGTGATGCGGGCGTTGTTTCAGGGTCAGCCTCGAAATTCATTGTCATAAACGAATATTCAAAACAGAGAGATTATAGTCGACTGCTTTACAGACAAAAGAGTATAAAGGGGCTTATGTTTAATAGGTATAGTGCAAGGACTGCGGCTCATAGCACATACTAAACCAACCGAATTGGAAATTGTAATAAGTTATTGTCTATCGTAAACTATCGGCAATATAAGTATTCCAGAGGCTAGTGTCTACGTCATCGAGATGACAAAGATATCGCTGCCTTGCTTACGTCCGGGGCATGTCAATTGAAGGGCGTGTAAAAGTCCCTGCTCATGTGGCTAATAATTAGCCTGTTTACCTTGGCTTGGGACGATCTAACGACTATATCTAAATGCAAAAGTATTG
Source organism: Fusarium sp. JS626 (assembly GCA_000966865.1). Classification (NCBI taxonomy): domain Eukaryota; kingdom Fungi; phylum Ascomycota; class Sordariomycetes; order Hypocreales; family Nectriaceae; genus Fusarium; species Fusarium sp. JS626. The sequence goes on along the minus strand of JWIV01000063.1, from coordinate 5,392,368 downwards.
TAATTATCAGTGCTATTATGCAGTAGTCCGAGATCCTGCAGTATAACCCTCTTCACTATCTCTAATGAGACACTGAGTACTCGGATCTCAGGTGAATGAACCCCCTCAGCCATCAATTGAGCAGTCTCCATTTTTTATCTCACTTGAGGTTTCATACTAATAGTGGTCGCTCAACTCTACCTCGAAAGGTCTTATCTGGTCTGTGGGAGCACTGCGCATTCTTCACTTGCAAGGCTAGCCCACTACAGACACAGGAACTTGAGTGAGGTAAAGAGTACAAGCTGGCGTTTAGGAAAATTAAAAATATAGGATTGTTAAGACTATCCTATTTACTATTATGAATGTTATTGAGAAATTTGGAAAGCCTGGGCTTGATAAACTTAAAGATTGAAGTAAAAAAGGAAAAAGAAAAAACCATACTATTTACAAAAGTATTAACAGGCCTCCAATAGAGGAAGCTTCTTCTCTACAAGCCACTTATTCACCTCAACTGTTGTGTTCTCCCATAAGCCTTTTACCTGCCTGTCGTCTTGCGCAATAGGATTGGGAGTCTCTAGCTTTCCCACCGGAACTAAAAACTTCCCCTGGTACTTTAGGGCATCTTTCTTAACCTCTGTTGCTGTCGCCGCAAATAGGGAAGTAGCAGCGCCCTGCTCAGCAGGCATAAACGATGACCGAGCTACAGCCCTAACAACAGCAGTGTTGATAGCCAATACGCCCTCGGTAAGTACCTCTCCAGGATGAACAGCTATACAAGTAATAGGCAAGTTCTGTCCCTGTAATCGTGCTTGCAATTCTTGCGTGAATAGTACCACGGCTGCCTTTGACACAGCGTACCGAATCATGTCGAAGCCAAACATGAATTTACCTAGATAGCGCCACTGCCATGGGTATGATTGAACTGGATCGTTGAAGCATATTGGGGAGTCGAAGTTGAACTTGAAGTTCGCTGGCAGCATGCTGATACTCGCTGTCGAGCTGATATTCACAATTCTAACATCGGCATCTGGCTCTTTTGCGGCGGATTTGAGTAAAGGCAAGAGTCTATTGACCAAAATGAATGGTCCCATATGACTGTGCGTGTTAGCAATCGGGTTCAATATCGGCCGGGGTATACATACTTTGCCGCCATATGTTGTTCATATTTTCCATCAACCAACATAGTAGACGATGTTGAAGCAGCTGCATTATTAACTTTAACATTGTCAGTTATCATTATGTGAACAGAGAGTTCCGAAACATACCCAGAATATGGAGCTTTGTCTCATGCCTCTTTAGTTCGTCGACGGCACTGGTGATGCTAACCGGATCATACAGATCCATCACCAAAGACTGAACATTGTGAGGATTGATATCGAAAGTCTTGCTAAGCTTTTCTTTGGCTTGTCGCGCTCGCGATTCACTGCGCGTCGTCAAGTACACCTTTGCTCCTTTCTGAGCCAGGAACCTAACTGTCTCAAGGCCAATTCCTGAGCTATAGGCCGTGTCAGTCATTATGCTAGATCATGCGGTAAGCTACTACTTACCTGCCTCCCGTCACGACAGCCACTTTACCCTTGAGATCAGGCATGTCTGTGGAGGGATTCCATTGTGTTGTCGCCATTACAGGTAGGCTCGGTCTCTGCCAATATACTCGAGATGGGATATGAGTAAAGGAGCGGAGGTATTTTAAGCTACTGAGATGCAACTTTTTGCGGATTAAAGACATACTTATGTAGTCTTTGGTGCTCTGCTTATGTATGGCACATGTCGTGTATTCGATCTGAATAATACTACAGCTTGTGATTTACACGTAAAATAATGCGTAGCTAACTGCCATCTCCTCCCGCCCTGTCCGGTATGTGCTCCGAGCGTGGCGCGCGAACAAAGTTTAACTTAGCATCTCCGATCCAACTCCGCTAGTTTCTCCGTCCTCCCTCCACCTCCACCTCATCTCCGCTACCAAAAATAAACTAGGCCAACCCATCATTTCCATCTCCAAACAGTTCAAAACGCATCCACAATGGGTCGGAAATCCAAGCAAAAGTCATGCTTCGCGTGCGTCGAGACCAAACGCCGCTGCGACAAGCGATATCCCTCCTGCTCGCGCTGTCTCGATCGGGAGTCGGTCTGCACTTACCCACCTTTGCCAAGACGACACGCTCAGGCTGAAGTTGAAGCTGCTCCAGACATGATCTTTGGAGAAACGTGGACGTCTGCAGCCGATACGAATAGTATGGCCTTGGTTGGAGATATGTCCCAGCCATGGCTGCTCGATCCTACTTTCAGTGCCAGCCTGGATTGTCCGTCAGCGCCATTCTGGACATCCTCACTATCAGACCCGTCATCCATCTCAGGTCCATCCTCAAGTGGGATGACCGAGGCTTCGGGTCAGCTGACACACTCATCCCGGGACTTGGGCTGGTTTCTCGGCCCTCAATCATGGACAATAGGATATCACTATACCGAACCAGACACAATGCCTCCAGCCTCTGCCTTTACTAATTTCATCCGCGGCTTGCAGAATTGGTTATCCCGTTTTGTAAAGACAGGACATAACCCCTTCATCCACCGGCATCTGTATTCGGACTCTGGATACCCACAATGCATTCAAGATGCGTATTCTGCATGCGTTGTATCTAATGCTGCAAATAGCGAGAATGAAACCATCACCAATGCAATTGCCTCCACTCACATTACCAATCTACTGAATGGTGAACGCTCCAGGACTGCCAATACCATCTCAACAAGGGATCATTTAGCCCGCACGCAAGCTCTTCTCATTCATATCCTGCTCGCACTATTCTCTTCCTCGATTGAGCGCCGTGCAAAAGCTGAAAATCTCATCAGCCTCCTTCACGCTTGGAAGAATCAGCTATGGGAGTCTGCAACAAACGATGCTTCACTCGCCTCACCGGTACCGACCTTGGTGTCTTCTAGCAGAACAGCCATTGGCGAATTGGATCCTATCCCCGGCCTGTACCGCTCGTTCATTCTCTCCGAATCTATTCGGCGCACCGGGCTGATATGTAACATCGCGACTGGGGTCTATAGCGGTCTCAAAGGCAGTAACATACAATCTTGCGGAGGCGATATACCTATTACAACCCAAGCCAAATTCTGGGAGGCTTCTTCCTCTGCACGATGGGAGGCTGTTGCGCGACATACTGACCCATTGTTTATATATACCTTAAAGGGCCAGATGCTATTGGATCGTGGCGTTGGCGCTGGTGAGGTTGATGAATTTGCACGACATTTATTTACTATCATGTGGGGATTGGAAAAGGTCGAGACGTGGGTTGTGAGAACTGGGGATGAGGTTTCTGTTGTTTACTAGAAAGAGTATGTATACTTTTAATTTTAATTTATAAAAGATCAACTTTATAGGTGCAAAACCTTCGGTCTGTGCCCTTCATGAGATGCCTAACTAGACATGAACTCGTTTATGATCTATTTACATTAAGTCTGGTAGCACCTTTAAAAAAAGAGATCTAGCTATCCTAATTAAACCTATAATATTAATAAAGGTCCCTACACAGACCGAAAGTAATAAAAAATTTAATAATTACCTACCATATCAGCCATACTCTATTTCTTAATGGCATCATAAAAACCCCTGCTAGGGCCACTTTTTCCCTTTTACACTCTACTTCAATCAACCCACCCGAGACGAGACGAAGATCGCGATCACCAAGCAACCCGCCAAACCGTAAGTTAACCCGACCGAATTAGATCAATAAAGCTAACCTTAATCGCAGCCAACATATCAGTCAACACACCCACCTTCATGCCCTTCCGTAAGGACCTTTAGCCGGCCGATAATAACGACGTAGCTAGGGCATACAGGGGGGAATTCTAATACAGCCAAGAGGCATTTCTCAAAGTAATAGCTAAGAATCCCAGTATCTATAAGGAGCTAAGAGGCCTGCTCGATAATATCGACCGGCGGCATGCCGTCAAGGTAGGCACAAGGCCCACAAATCGGGAGGCCAAGGTCGCGCTTGCCATCTTCGGCTGGTTTGTACTCTATACTACTAACGAAATGTCGCCGCCGACAGCATGGCCTGAGATTTCGCCGAGAGAACTGCTCACTGCCTTTGGAATATGGACACTTACCAATCCCTCTCCTACAATTAGCCAGTGGCTGCATGCCTTCGGGGTTGAGAAATAGTGCGCCTCCGAGCCATCTCCACCATACATCCGCTCCAAATCCGCTTCAAGTCCACTTTTAGATTACTCTAACTAATGGTAGTTTATGTTTTAGTTACTCATTGTCTTTCGGAATGATTATCCACATTTTCAGATAGCTTGTCGTTACCATGGACCTCAATAGTTCTAATGCCGTCACACCGTCAGTGCGGAGTTAAGATATGGAGTATTCTTCAAGGTCGGAACAAGGTGTGTTTAGGAATCCGAGTGGTTCAGAGAGCCTTGTAGTCGGCGGGTATAAAAGGGCGCTCTTGTCTTGATATTTTAAAGTCTCAATCCCATTAACCAGCCATTTATTAATTACACATTATCTACCAACTCAAGATGTCTGCCAAACAAGAGTCTCTCACCCAGTGGGTCAAGAACCTTAACGATGTTCTATTCATCCAGCCCAACGACGAACTCGCCATTAAAGCCATTGAAGAACAGGTTGATTCAAGCCTCGTAACCAAGTAAGCTCCCCCAACCTAATAACCTCGAATTATTTTATCTAACTATGCGGCACTTCAGGATCAACCACAACGTATACACCTACGACCAATTCAAAGGCGGCCTTCTGTATGTCCGCGGCTCTACCACCGCGATCCAAGATGAATTTTCTGAGATTCTTTCATGGGAGGATCCGGAGAAGGGGGATGGCGTTGTGGCTGTTTTGAGCAAATGGAGAACTGTTGATCGAAAGACAGGAGAGGAGACCAAGAAGGTCAATGTCATCCTCTGGGAGGTCAAATTGATCGATGGAAACCGCAAGCTTACGGGGCAGACTGAAGTGGAGGCTAGCTAGAAGTCGGCTGGAGTTTCATAATTAGCACCAAGGGGTTCTACTCGGCTGGTGGCATGTCGCGATCCTGAATAAAAACACACTTTCTGTAACAATCATTGAAAATAATGCGAATATGAGAAATTCATTAATACTCATTACAGTACAGACGATTTTGAATTATCCCAATGTTGTGTCAAAGCTTGCAATAACAGGAATGATATCTATCTCCGCGTTAATCACGTCGATATTAATATCCCAGAGCTTGGCCACAGATTGCTCCTCTCTTCACTGCGTCATTTGTAGCTTCAAAATTCCGAGAAGGGCCTTGTCAGTGCCTAAAGTCTCACGGCTTAGCAGCTTAAAAGCCTCATCCATGGAGAAGTCTGCGTCGGATGCAATCTCTAAAGCTGAAAAGACCTAAATGTGTCATTAATAACTATCTAATCCAGGAATAAGAAAGATCTAAAAATTAATAGTTTTTAACAGTTATATATATCTCCAGTGAGTTAATGTTTATCTCTTTCCTTCCCCGTTGTAATCTACAAATCCTGCCGATGGTCCATCCCGACTAATCATATAGCTAAATCGTTTCGTCTCCTCAAGGACAAGTGGGGGTAGATCACTATTACTCTCAATTCTAAGGAACTTATCATGTTCTCTCCCCCAGAGATCTTTCCCTTCTCTCACTGCAGAAGCAATCTTATTCTTGTCCCTGTATTGGTCACGATTCATCCATACATGTGAAAAGCTCGCCATCTTGTTAAGGAACTGGTCTATTGTTGGGAAGCAGCTGCTGCAGTGCCATGATGCGTTACTCAGCACGCCCCTCTCCAGGAAACGGAACGGACGGAAACCACCGTCTCCGTTGCGTAGATTGGTAGGTTTTAGGGTTCGGCGCCCTTCGTAGTAGGTCGCTTGTGGGTGCTGCCACTCCGGCCCGACGTGTAGAAACTGGTATGAGTAATAGTAAAATTTGGAGGCTAGCGTCAGCCGTCGAGGGTAGTCGCAGTATCGGAGGATGACCAAGGTTTGTGGACGAGGGATCTCATCCACATCTGCCACAATAAGAACGTCTCCTTTACATGGAGCCTGTTTTCCTTGCAGACCAAGCATAACCTGATCGAAAGGGGCGTCTCGTTGCAAGTCTTCATAGTCCCAGGGTCGGTGCGGGTTGAATGTGGATGGGAAGACCAACTCGTGATATATAATTTTATCGTGGTAGCGACGGAATCTACTCCAATTCTCTTTGAGAAGCAGCGGCTTCTTATTGCCCTGAAATGATTTGGGCGATTCAACGATGATGAAGTAGTCAACGTAGTCGTGTAGTGTGTTGAGATGTATCTCAAGGAAGTCCAGCTCTGTGTTGATCATGAGCATGTCAAACACCTTGCGCTGGCCAGAAGCACTCTTTGGAACAAAAGCCGAGTACCCATGGCTGGCACAGAATTCATATGCCTCCTGAGAGCCGTATGAAAACGAATGTTTTTGACTATCACCAGAGGCCCCGTTGATAAAGTCAAACAAATGTAGCGGTGCGGTAGTTACTTCATGATTACCACCACTGTGAGAAGTAGACCTGAAGAAAGCCCACCAGAACAGAGAGCAAAAACTGATACCAAGGATAGTTCTAGATACCAATTTAGGTACCATGATTGATCTGAATGGATCTGGCCGAGGATGATGGAAAACAAAGTGTCCTCCTGAATGAGCCGGACCATCACATGCTTATGATGCTTATGGCTTTTTTATCTTTCTTACCTAATCTAATTTAGTTGGTTAAACACGGAACTCGGCACCAGCAACGCGTAAAACTCTGCAGCCAACACGTTGCATCTCATGATGTGATTAATGTGACACAGGAGGACCTGCGCTCTATAAATATTTGATTGGTTTAAACAAGCTGAAACTGACCTGGATAACAACAATAGATGGTACTTTTGTCCACACCAAAATAAAGATCAACCAACTCAGTAGCACCGGTCAAGCTATGAGGCATTCTTTGACTAATAAATGTGTGCACAAGTGGTCTGACACTAACAGGGCGACCATTGACAAGCCAAGAAGCCTGTATTCACTCAGATATTACTTATGCATGAATGACATATGATCGACCGGGGATTACTATTTCCGTTTATCCTCGCGGGAGCTAGATAACTACCGTTCCCCTCCGGCGAGCGAATCGGGGGGTTTTACAATACCGAACAATCCAATAAATAGGAGAGAAATAGCCCACAGTTGTAGAAAAAGGTGGACACTGAACACGAGATAAAGTAATACCGGGCCTACCCGTCGCTGCCTCCATTAGGAGGGTGACAGTCCAGTTAAAACCAAGCCAAACCAACAGGTACTTGGTTGTGGAAATGAGACCGAGACCATGCGTATGTACCAGGAACCTTTGCTATGCATAATCCTTGTGGCAAGCTCGAGTAGGCTGTCAGTCCATTAAAAATTCTGACTGTAACAGGGATCTAAGCCCTGACCTTAAATCTCAGGACAGCTGAACTGGCCTTTCCTTTTACTGTCTCGGTCCCTCGGGCGGCGTATGCGACATGCCCTGCGATCAGGACGCCTGAAATACTTTGAGGTTGATGAATCAATGCACTGAAGCCGCATATTAGACAAATGTGACAATCATACGGCGCCTGCCAGGGTATTCTAGGACTTGAGCTTACCAGGTGCAGATCTCTTAATCAACGAGGGATATGTTTAACAAGTCTTTTCCAGAAAACCCGAAAGCTCACTTTAACTTGAACTGGGACCAGGGATGATTTGAAAAAAACCATGCCTGTCAACTTTATAAGTGAGTTTTGGTTAAAGTTGAATGTGAAGTAGTCCTCTAGTGTTATCAATAAATTTACATTTCGCACAAGCCTAATTAGTATATTGAACCATTCATCTGAATGCTATAATTGCCTCATGGTGGCTTACTGTCGGTCGTTGACATGGGGTTCACTTAACGATGCTAAACAGTGGCATGACATTCGATGCGGGATTTTCAAGGCATGGTCTCTTCCACTATCAATTACTGGGCGAACTGGAGTAATACAATGGTCGAGATAGGAGACCTATCGGACCTCAACACATAGCAAGATCTTCATGAACACGCGTTGTTCTGCAGGGCTTACGATTCTCAGCTGACATGTTAACCATGAATTCTAAGTGAAGCTGCCAGAGTGGGAGACTGCCTTGTAACAATTATATTGGCCAAGCCTATACCTCAACAGTGAGCGCCGTTTCCTTTCCGTTGGAGTATTAATAGTGGTCTTTGTCTTAGACAGTATGAGCACTTCCGTTGTAGACGAAAAGACATATGAGATTGAAACTCTATGTGATTACACTTGAATAATTGCCATCAGGATCAGATGTGCATTTGCTCGAAATAAACCGAGCTTGGGCTTACCAACACAAAGTGACGCACGGCCTTAGATGTCAGATCATTTCGAATGATGTTGAGAGGCCTTGCGGCCTGTAAGGAATCTCTCAATGCATGATACGAGGGCACAGGATGCAAAATGTTCCCAGTTTGAGAACTTAATCCGTCAGCAACGACAAGACCTTTTGGAAACCAGGTGTTAATGGTTTGTATAATGGGTGAGAATCATTCTCCTCTTCAAGTATAAAAGTTCCCAATGGTCTTGATTTACGATAAATGACACCGCAAGCTTCTTGTATCTCTTCACTTGATCATATATTAAACACAAACCCGCTGTACCTACCATCAAGATGAAGGCCGCTTTCTTCAACATTGCTGCCCTGGCATTCGCTGCCGTTTCTGGTGCTGCCGCCAATCCTGCCCCAATGGGGATGTCAGTTGACATTTCCGAGCGTGACGGTGTACTTGAAGTCCGTGAAGTTGTAAGTAATCTCAACCGAGACCTTTCAAACGAGTAGTGTGTCTAATTCCATGTATGTACAGCCCCGCGCTGAGGCTGGCATTCAATGCAGAGAGTGCGTTCATCTCGGTGGTCGCTGCACCATTGGCGATGGTAGCTGTTACGCTTCAGAGCATGCCAGTTGCCGTTGGTGTGGAAATCACTGCAAGTCTAGATGTATTGGAGATGGACAAACCTGTGAGCAGTGGTGTCTCTAAGTCTTTTGGACCAGCCTCAGACGGAACGGCATATCTTCGTGCCAAAGCTTTAATTGCAAGTAAAGCACATGTCGGCAATCACAACACTCGTTTATACTATCAGAGCCTTAACAAGACGTTAGCTGGCTTAACCTCATTCATTTAGAAAAACAATAAAACATCGATAATTTAGAAGTATCTTGACAAACAGTGTTGGGTTAACTATGTCGTGTTGTCGATCTGGTCTTTTGCCCTCCCTTGTAGCAAACATACCGCGTAGTGTGGCTGGTTTCTAATTGAGGGTTATAAGGGCTGCAAAAAGCTGTATTAGTTAGGAGACAGTGCAGGTATATCTTCCCGAAACCGGTCGCTTAGATTAGATAAGGGCGCTTATCAAAATGCCTCTCAAGTAATCACCTCTAAACCGGTCATAACATGCTTGCGATCAGAAACACAATTAGGTAGCTGGTTGGTTTATTTACTTTAGAATAAGGGGTCACCAAATGAAGCCGTTGTCGCACTATTCTGCGTTCAAGGCACATGTATTCCTCAACCACGTAATAGCATACATGCATGGATTTAAACCTGAACCGCAAGATTACACTATAGTTAGAGGCTAAACTGAGATTGTCATTGCCAACCTTTATCAACTGGCTAAATAGCTCAAACTCTGATTGTTATTTTATTGCATTACACTACCAAGCCAAAGCAACAAGAAGGGTTTCTGTTATGTAGATATGCCCTAACGCAGTTCTTGACAAACATCTCAATTTACCACCATACTCTTCTCATACTGAACATCATGCAGATCCAACTATTGTTGTGATCCAACATGACAATATTGGGGCAAAAACAAGGAGAGAATGAATCAATTAATACGCTACTTGCAGAAGGAGAAAGATTGGAGATAACAGCAGCCTCCAATATGAGAGATGCGGCATTGTTGAACAATACTCAAGCCCAATGGGAGCGAGAAGAACAACAAGAGCTCAAGAAAAGATATAAACTCGGAGAATCAGGAATTAGTTTCTTGAGTAAAGCATTAGAGATTGAATCTCTCGGGTCGAGAAGTTCGGGACCATATGATGGGTGTTATAGCTATTTCTGTTGAACAAAGGGTATTGCTGGAATATGGGAGGAGAGCGAATTCAAAGTGTGGTTCGATGGATTATAGATTTGAATCTATAAATTAATTAATAGAGGGCTGACGAAATAAAGTCATAGAATGTCAGACCACGCCAGCGGATTTGCTATTGGTCCATGCAGCAGTAATCGAATCCCGGCTAATGCTGTTATTAGAATAGAGGTGGGGACTGTTAACCGCTAAAGAAAAGAGTGGAGGCCTCTTGACAACTTGACCCCTCTTTTTCGTATTGATTAATTACAAAATGTTATGCCAAGAGTGCAAGGCCGTGTTGAAACAGCCCATGTCCCTGAAGAAGGAGTCAAGCGGATTAGATTTCCACATTGCCAACTTTCATCATGATATTTCTCTCGTAGACTTGCAAGCCAAAGCCAAGCGCTGCTACAGCTGCCGAGGCATACTCCGACAGATTGAGAAGGATGACAGCCCTTGGCTGCAAGGGAGATTAGCTCTGCAGATCCATTACAGTCATGGAGTTGTGGCTAACAGGAAGAGCACCGATCCTTGGTTACATAGCTCAACAAGGCTTAATGGATCGGTACTTGGGGTGACCCGGATGCATTTTGAAAAGATCAAGGATAAAGGTGTGTGGAATGTTGTCCCATCTTGTTGTTGACGAACTGACCAAGAACCTTTAGAAACATCTGGACTGATAAGTGCAAGTACTGGCTCAACAGAGAGCTTGAGCTTTCTGAAAGAATGCCTGCAGAAATGCCGCGCTGAACATCAGTCTTGTCCTTCTATGAGCTCCAGTGCTGCCTGGGTTCCCACCCGGCTCATCCAAGTTGAACAGGATAGCTTGAAGCTTGTGGAAACTTCTGAAACAACCGTCTCTGGGCCATTTGTCTCACTCAGTCACTGTTGGGGAGGTGCCGAGATTTTAAAGCTGACCACCAAGAATATCAATGTTCTAAAAGGCAATATTACCTTTCTCCAATTGCCAAAGACGTTTCAAGACGCAATCCAAGTTGTGAGAATACTTGGATTCAGGTATATTTGGATCGACTCATTATGTATCATACAAAACTCGGATCAAGATTGGCACAGGGAAGCAAGAACCATGCTCAAAGTGTATAAGCATGCCTTGTTCAACATCGCAGCTACTGCCTCCACCAATAGCTTCGGGGGTTTATTCCAGGAGAGAGATCCCCACCTTGTGCAGTCTGAGGCACTTGACGTCGACACCAAGGCCATCAAAGGCCGATTTCACCTTGTTGACCAGGGATATTTCACTCAAGCCATTGACAAGGCTCCGCTCAACCTGCGATCGTGGGTTACCCAGGAACGCATGCTGTCGCCTCGCATCGCGCATTTTGCCTCTGAGCAAGTCATTTGGGACTGCGCCGAATTAACCGCTTGCGAGTCACTCCCCCATGGCACGACGGCCTGGTCCGGCTATGGGGCGAGGCCCATGACATTTGGATGCAAGCAGGGCTCTTCCTTGCTCTCGCCTTCAAAAACCGTCGATGAGGGTATAGGCCAGTGGGGAACCATTGTCAACACCTACTCAGCTTGCAGCTTGACAGTGCTTGGAGACAAGTTAATCGCCATCTCGGGCGTAGCCAATCACCTACGAGATGAGCTCAAGATGGAATACTGCGTCGGTCTATGGAGGCCCAAGATGGAGATACAACTTGCGTGGGTCGTGCAGAGTCTGCAAGCCGACCGACCACCTCGTAACGATCTTGCTCCAACTTGGTCCTGGGCATCGCTCAACGGAGCAGTACATCTGCAGCAAGTCAACATTTACGAAGGATATGATGTTATTTCGCTATGTTCCATTATAGAGGTCAGCCTTTGTCGACAGATTGATCAGAATCGTGGTGAGAAGGTCGTTGGATATCTTCGCATGCGCTGCTTTCTCAATCCTATCACAGTCGAACGTGACGGGAATTCCTACCGTTTAAGGGGAAAGGGAATGGAGGAACACGGCAGAGCCGCTAATATTGATTCGCCTGAAGTTTCCGGAGCGGATCAACTCTTTTTTATCCCTTTGTTTGACGTCCAGTCGCCAATGTCACTGGACGGTCCAAAGTGGCACGTCAGTTCAGAGATCAGAGGGATTATTGTTCAAGGTGTCATTGGACGACCGGGAGTGTTTACGCGGTGTGGGCATGCTCTCGTCAGTGGTGCGGTTCGCACCGATACGGGGAAGTTTGAAGAGTCATACGATGCATTCAAATCAGCGAAGGGAAAGGCTGACCTACCTTGTGAGGAGTATGAAGCAAATTTTGGTCATCTCATCAAGCTGATATGATTCAGGCAAGGTGGCATGAGTAAGTATTTTTGTGTGTACTATGAATCCATTAATAAAGGAAATGAAATTAAAAAGAAAATATGAATAAATCGAGAGATCAATCCGCTCCTAGACTAAAATGAAGAATTAAGATAGTAGTAAAAGAACGTCCTCAATCTTAAGCCTAAAAGTAGAAGTAAGACTCTTTAATACGCAATTCATATTTATCAATACTAACTGTCGCTAGTCTATTAACCATCACAGGGCATTGAACACGTCGGTTACAATAAGTAGTGATTAACAATGACTACCCTACTTAGACAGAAGCATTCAAGTTGTTCTGACTTCCCCGTCTCTCCCTCCTGTTTAGCACAGCATAGCTCATTCTCCGTGCTGTCCCAATACCGAAATTCGTCGTTGAACGCCCTGTTGCCATGGCTGTCTCCTGGCTGACATCACCTTCAAGACCAAAAGAATATGTCTTCTCGCCCTTATCCGACACAAGTCCAAACCCAATCTTGGTCCCTTTTAGATCGTTTTGATTTTCCCATTGCAGTTTATCAAGGCTTGAGGCTCTCGATGCGGCAAGAATCGCAGTGAAGCTTGTACTGCGCATTACAGCGTTCTCCTCTATTGCTATTACACCTAAAGCAACAGCAACAATAGTGATACCGATTGAGAGCGCATAAACGGCCCATAATTGCGCATAGTTATAGGAAAAGGTGTTCCTTAACTGTCGTCTTACGCAGGGGTATAGTGTTTCTGTATTGCCCTTGCTATTCCCTGTTGGCTTTGAAGCGTCAGATGCCCATGAGACTGCAGCCATTCGAGAATCAGATAAAAACGACATTAAGATCTCCTCATAGAACTTCTGCATCTCCTCAGGAAAGTTCTTAACGGGTAGATAATTAATGTTGTCAAGGAGTCTTGTTCTTATGATTTCGCTGTTGACATTGTGATTAGGCAGCGTAGTGGTCCCATTCAAGATGCTCCGTAAGACCTTTCCAACCGTATGATAGGCAGCTGTTTCGCGATAGTATTGTTTGTCGTGCGGGTAAATATAGTTCTTCTCGGGAACTGCCTGGTTTCGGTCCTTGAGTCTCTTGTCGGGATCTTTCTTGGGCGTCCAGGTTGTGTCGATGACCTTTGTAAGAAACTTGCGATCCGTGACCTTATGTGTCTGAGTTTCGCCGGTTAGATTGACCGTGACTTTATATTTTGTCCGATAATGCTCGCATCCGAAGATCTTAGGGGTATAAGCCTTGTCCCAGTTACCCTTCCCGGGCTGGGAGGGTTGTTCCTCCTTTCTGTTTTTCACATCGGAGTAGCCGAACCACAAGATTGGCTCTGATCGAAAAACGCCTAGGTTCTTCGGGTAGGGTGGTTGGCTTCGAGGTTTGCCACCCGGCTCCGTGATCATTTGTGGGTTCTCGTAGTCTCCTTGAGTCAACATGGCATAGTATGTGTGGTTACCTGTTGGGGCAAGAGTCGATGTATTAAAAGGACACTCAGCATTGCCAAGCTTCTTCACGTCTGCATTTACTCCCGAAGCCAGATCTTGACATTTGTAGCCTGGAGCAGTGAACTCGATAGCATAAGAGCAATTCCAACCCTGGCCACAGATCTCTTGGGGGGCATTGTCGCGCATGATAGCCTTTTCGCCATACAGTGTCTTCAAGGCGAGAATCTCAAATTGCTGACTACCAGCGGTATAGTAATCAAACTCGTCGGGATTATCCTCATCAAGGTCTTCTCCGCCAACGCCGGTCGTGTTCCAAAGGGAGACCGAGGACTCGAACAGCCCGTTGATCTTGAGAGGCTGCCTGAAATAAACAGTTCTCTCATGTGAGAAGTTGAGAGTGTGGATTCCTTGACACATGGCATACTCTTCTTTTGTCGAGGGTACGATGGTAAGGGTATAAGATGTGAAGATAACAATTAGAGGTGAGGTCCAGATAAAGATAGTCATCGCCATAGCGAACCTAGCATTCACCCAAGCCTCCCAATTTAATAAAGCTGTCAAATCCTCAGATGCAGAGAAGAGAGAGTCGAGTGTCGCAAGGGTGAGCATCTTGCGGCGAATCTCCATTAAAATGCGTTGTCGGAAAGCGAGAACAACAGCATTAAGAAAACATGCTTTAGACAAAAACGCCATCAAGCCTCCGTATCGAAATTTGCCCTGTTGGTCTTCGGCCAGGTGACCGTGAAGGCTGCGGTAGTAGAAGTGATGACCAACGGCGAATGCGACTCCACAGAACACGAGAACATACATAGTCCACGATGGCTTCCAGTCTTTGGCCCACCAAGAGCCGGACTTGTCATGCTCTGCAGCGGGACTCGAGGGTGGAGGAACAGTAGCTCCTGCATGAGTATCATGGGCGCCTTCGACGGACACTATGGGCGATTTTGGGCTATCCGTTGGAGTATTACACCTCGTCAAAAGTGAATAAGAGCTATTATCTCCAATTTTCTGTCGTCGATGGGGATCTGCAGAGGTTTGCCTCTGAGAGACGGACTCCCACATGCCTACCGGTGGCGAGAAGGTTATGTCGGTGGTAGATTCGTGTTGCAGATTCGGTTGCTTCATTGCGTGCTGGGAGAAGGTCGAGGTGGAAAGGTCGGGGTCTGTAAAGGGCGAGACTTGCTTGAGGGCGATGGGCTTTTGATGGGCAGAAGAGTTCACGGGCTTCTTTCCTGCCGGCGATATTGGTGAAACAACGTCTGGGTGATCCATAGTAACAATAAAGCTTAAGGGTAGAGCTAAATAAAAGGTAGGAAAGCCCTAGCTACTCAAACTGTTTGAAGCAGTGGTCTTAAGCAGCTATTCAGACAGTCCACTCAGAGTTTCAAGTCTAACCTCCAGAGCTAATTGGGAGCCATTAGAGAAATAATATTGATGAAAAATCATATGGGGTGATGAAAAAGGAATGTAGGTAAAATACTTCGGAAATGTTAATCCGTTGTGGCACTACTAAGATTAGTTCTACCCAATCTCTGCGTAGAAGCTGCAGAACGACCCAGGCTTGCATTTTACCAGTCTCACACACTAAATCTAAAGGGCTGATTCTGCCTTATAGAACGGTCTGGGCTGGTCAGAATCTGACAGCGGTGGATACTAAGCCCTGTCCAATTTTCTTATTTTTCTGACATACAGTAAGCTTAGCTGCTTAGCTAGGCTAAGCCATGGCATACTTTGCGTACAGTGCCCCACTGCATTGCCTTTCGGAAAACTTGGCAAAGGCCGAGTCTGACAGGATTCAAAGGTTTCTACTTATAGCTCATCTAGTAGGTAGATATAAAGTGCTTCTTGAGATTAGCCAAAGCAACCTTCCCAGCCTATTGATGCAAAAAGCACAACAATACTATCGCCGATTGCAGTATATCTAGCTTCCCAATCTAGAGTAAGCAAGTAGCTATTAGGTAGATAAAAGCCTAAGATAATTTCGGGTATAAGAGATTCTACAGACATGTACTAGAGAATAACTATTATAGTATCTCTAAGGACAGAAACGTTATAATATACAATCGTATGGCGCTATTTGTATTACTAGGTATATAGGTGAGAATAATGTATTGGAGTTAAATTTGATATTACCCTGTTATCTATAACATCTTTAATACCGTCACTTAAGCTTGAAGGCAAAACGAAGGTATTCAATAGTGGTATGTCTCTGTTGAAATGGCCTGACCTTAGTGTTGCTCTCGTGGGCACACCGAGCTCGGACCTCTACGGATCCGGGCTATCTATTAACCCGGCTCTCCACTTAAGTTGGCAATGCCTTCATGCATTAATCAATAACTAGCTCTGATAAGAAACAGACCTAGGTCAGTTAAAGATACGATTAGCAACTACGTTTACTGAATTGAGCATTTAAAGAGGTAATAGGACCCTTGTATTAAGAGCACGGTTTTAGCGCGTAGATAGCTCGTTAAATACAATGACGTAGCTGACATTATCAGCTATTCTTGGCCAATCACAAGCTGTGCCTTATAACAAAAGATTCGGATAGACACAGAATACCCTACAGATAGTGCAGGAAGCTAACATAAATTCATTCATGAAGTAAAACTCGGATTTTACCTACGATTACTATATTACTTTAACTTCCTTGAAAGAGGTTTAATGTTCACTTGACTTAGGAAAGGTAACTGTAACTTGAATTTCACGCTTGCAATGAGCAGAGACTGAATTCATACCTTTTTAACTTTTAAAAGATTCCAAAGCCTTTGTTGTCATCATAGAACCAAACAGGTGCGCTTTTCAATTACTTGATCTGCTTGGTAATATGTAAGTGCTTATTAATTAATCAATCCGTGTTTAAAGGTGTATGAATAATTACGCATGTGCTGCTGGCGAAATTTCGTCCGCACTAAAAGGAAGGTTTCGGCCGTGTTGATAAGACGCTTCGGCCGAACCGCGGCCGAATTACGGCAAGTACACACAAATACAGAGGTTGAAGTCCACTCTCACAATGTCCATACATAATTCCATATCATCTATAAATTAGATCTAACCTGTCGTCTTATTTCTCAATTGTCTATATAGTATATTTCACTCTATTTACATCACAACTCAGCCAAGCACTTTGATAAAAAGCAAATACCATGTCACTGAAGTATGCCAAGGATCAGCCTCGGGGCTTTACCAATTATATCAGAAGCGTTGCCGTTGTTGGGGTAAGTTTTCGTCTGTGGAGTAGACAAGACCTGCCTGCGTAAACTATCCTATGCACGATTAGTTCCACACTGACGTTGAGCAGGCAAGCGGCCAGCTCGGCCGACACATTGTAGAACATCTTCTCAAAGTCGGGAAGCATTCCGTAACTGCTTTGACACGCAAGGGCGGCAACGCTACATTCCCAGAAGGTGTCAATGTCGCAGCGGTCGACTACAACGATGAAGCGTCCCTCGTTTTCGCGCTCAAAGGCCATGACTCTCTAGTCATTACCCTCGCTTTTACTCCAGATATGGGCGAGACACACAGCAAGATTGTACGCGCAGCAGTCGCGGCAGGAGTGCAGTACCTCATACCCAATGCGTTTACAACGGATGTTGTGATGAATCATCAGTCTGTTGGGGATGAGATCGGCGTAGGTACCTTCATTCGGAAACTGCTGGAAGATATCGACTCGATCGGGCCCATCTCTTGGACCTTGTTGGTCACAGGGCTCTGGTACGAGTTTAGTGTGGCAAGCCCTCCAGACTGGCTGGGATTCGACCTCAAGGGACGCAAGGTCCAGATGTTCGACGATGGCCAGCGCCAGATCAACATGAGCACGTGGCCACAGCTGGGGCGCGCTGTAGCTGCGTTCTTGAGTCTGAAAAAGATGCCCGACGATGACAAAGACGTGTCGCCAACACTAGAGCAATTCCACAAAATGCCTCTATACGTTTCGAGTTTTCTTATCAACCAACGCGAGATACTAGATAGTATCGAGCGCGTCACCGAAACCACAGACTCGGATTGGAACATCACGTACGAATCCACCTCCGATAGGGTTGCCGCTGGTAGAGACCAGTTCTCAGAGGGCAATCACCGTGGAATGGCCAAGGCTTACTACGCTCGCCTACACTACCCGGGTCCCGAAGCAATTTATGAGCACAAGTTGCATAACGACGTGCTTGGACTGCAAATGGAGAACGTCGATGATACGACTGAAGCTGCTCTGGATTTGTCCCAGCAAGGGTGGTCGCCAGATGGTCAGTAGATATCTAAAGCTGTAGTAGCAATCTAGATATCACTATATTTTCTCTGGTGAAGATTGTTGTGGGGTCAATTGGTTCCCAGAATGGTGAAGGAGGCTGTAGATATCAATAAGAATATCAATGCGTAATTCATAAACTAGTTAGCTAGACGTGGTAGATATGATAAAATTCCATGCAATCAGTCAAAGCACCGAGCCAAGAGTCCCAAATCAGAGTTGAAGGCCACTCAGCGATATGCCGTCTCCACGGCGACAATATTCTTGGCTGCAATTCTCTTTCACCGGTCAGCAAATGCTTTAATGGCTACCGGTCTCTTGTAAATCTAGTGAATTACATCGCTATTTAACTTCTCTCTGTCTTGGTTGTCCGGGAACGATTAATTAGGAAAGTATTCTGGCATTTTACTTACGAATCTGTAAGTAACAGGGCGATGTATATGAAATGAAACCTGACGTGGCCATGTATGTAGCAACGCGTAGCGGCATTGCGACTGTCTGGAAGACTCATGATAGTATAAATGCTTTTGCTCTACATGTGTGGCGAGCTTCCTCGACCTGCTCCGTGATGTAATTCAATTACTTCAAATAGAAAAAGGCTTGAAAACGCCTTCCCTGTGGAGAACACGAATTTCAGAGGGAGGGGCATATATTTAAAGGGTATTAACCTATAGGAGCCATAGCTACCTCGCTTTTCTTCAATACTAAAAGATTCAAGCTCTCTTTAGCTTGAGTGATGATTTTACTTTAAATGCATTGTAAATATCTATTATCATTTAGCTAACATTTTGCTAAACTCTTTAGTCTAAGAGATCAGAGATATTTTAAAGATAATTATATTCAATTTTACATCGAGATATCTTTAATACAGCTTGATTTATTACAAATTAAAAACCTCATACAGCATAGTAGGATACAAGTACAAGTATCATCCTATTACCCTTGAACGAAATATATAAACCCTTAAGACGGCTGTTTAATTCAATTTTAAAGATATTATTAACAAGTTATCTTTACCAGTTTATGGCTGATATGGTAGGTAACCATATTGAATTTGAGTTACTGTTACTTTTCGGTCTGTATTAAGACCTTCATTATTAATATTTCTATGTGTTAAATTTAGATAGCTAGGTCTCTTTTTTAAAGGTACTACCAGTCTCAATATAAATCTTTACCAGTTTAATTTATCAAGTGAATAAATTACGTGGTGGAATCTAGAGCTCCTATCTAAGGGAACTATTGTTCTTTTCCCAATTCGGCTAATGGGCCAGAGCCCAAATAGGAAGGAAGAGAACTTATGCCGACTCTAAAGACTGTTAACCCCGCATTAAAGCATCGGGCACTCCCGCCACGTGAATACGGCATTGAGCTGTCTTATCGATGATAGAGGAACTTTTGTCAATGCGTATTGCGCAAAACAAGGGAGTTATCTTTACATTGGTGTAGGCGATAAGAAACGGCACATCTATCCGATGTAGAGTAGTATTTAACGAAAGATGTCTAGCATTTTGGGCACGACATATCACACGACACCACTACAATCTCTAAACTACTACGGACTTTAAAACCTTCACGTACGATAAGCGACTGTACTTGGAGAATTTATTTCCATTAGAAAAACTCAATTCTTACTATGCCCTATGAGTTAGTCTTTTAACTACTCGAGTCACTTAATGAAACTTAAATTAGTAATTCAGAGAGTAATAGAATAAAGCTGTCCACTGGGACAATACATAGTAATACACAGCTAATGTGTAAGAATTTAATACATAAGCATAATACTTAGTCTAAGTTAAGATATTAAAGGAAATAGTTATGAAATACAATAAGTACCTCCACACTAAGGCCATGACCCATGAATAAGGTCACGCCATATATAAGCTAACAATTGAAACGGTTGTGACTGGCCCGTTTGACTTGACCACCTCTATATCTAGCTTCCGTTTCCAGGGATCTTCGGCAATGACGGCAACGGAGCATTGTCAGGTTTGGATATTTATTCTGGGTCTTTTACTGAGACGGCGATCTCACATACACCCTATCAGATGAAGAGGTTGGACACGGAGGCTTCCCAATGCGGTAGGTGTTAGTAATTGCGAAATACTAGTGCTTTTCGCATACAACACAGCTACTGTTCAATGAGTTAGGATACCAACCAAGCATTATTTCCGAGGCACTTGATAGGCTTTTCTACCCAGTCTGGCTTCTGCAGTTTAGATGGGACTGTTAGATTCGCGATGCCGGTTTTCCGAGTTGAAATTAGAAGATCAAGCCATGAGCTCGACTTGAAGAGATATAAATACAGCCATAGATGCCTGGTTTCCAATAACAGCTCGGATCATCACATCACAAAACTCAAACATTCATCCATCAGCTATCAAACCCTCTGCAAACATGCTTTTCTCTATCGCCCTTACTGTTGTTGCTGCCACTGGCATCTCGGCATCACCTCTTGAGATCAGGTCCAAAACCGCAGTTCTGCCACTGAAACACGTCACCAGTGTTAGCTCGATCAAGGGCCTCGTTCAGAAAGGCCAGGCCCGTATTCACAAGGTCAACGGCCAAGCCGTCACCACCACGCATGTTGACGCCAGCTCGGGTCCTGTCACGAACGAGGATGTCTCCTATGTCGCCCCTGTCGTGATTGGTGGCAAAACCTGGGAACTTATCGTGGACACTGGATGTAGGTGATATATAATGGTCAATCATTCGGAGAACCTACTAACATAGCGTGAAATAGCCTCAAACACCTGGTGTGGTGCCCAAAGCTCGTGCGAGCCAACATCTACTGGAAAGTCTACAGGTGGCTCAGTCTCCGTTTCTTACGGCTCTGGTTCCTTCTCTGGCACCGAGTACACTGACAAAGTGAGCTTCGGTGGCCTCACTGTGACTTCGCAGTCAATTGGCGCAGCCAGCAAGGCAACCGGCTTTTCCGGCGTCGATGGCATCATCGGATTTGGTCCTGTTGGCCTCACACAAGGCACTGTATCCAACGTCAACACTGTTCCTACCTTCTTGGACAACCTTTACAAGCAGGGCTCGATCTCATCTGAGGTCCTTGGTGTTTCGTTCCGACCCGAGTCTGGCAGCGACACTGATGACACGAACGGAGAGTTGACCCTTGGTGGTACCGACAGCTCCAAGTACTCGGGATCCATCACGTACTTCCCAACTCTCACCAGCGGCTCAGCTGCTGCGTACTGGGGTATCTCCATTGCCAGCTTCACATATGGCTCTACTACCCTTGCTTCGTCCAGCACCGGTATTGTCGACACCGGTACTACGCTCATCTACATTCCTACCTCTGCCTACAACAAGTTCCTTTCTGCCGCCGGCGGAAAGACTGATAGCTCAACCGGTCTTGCTGTGTTCACTACAAAGCCTACTGCCAACTTCGGTATCAAGTTCGGATCCACTACTTACACCCTTACTCCCGCACAGTACTTGGTCCCAACTGCTCAGTACAGCAACTTTGGCCTCACCTCCGGCAAGTACTACTCCTGGGTTTCAGATGGAGGTAGCTCTGGTGTGAACACTATCATCGGACAGAAGTTCCTTGAGAACTATTACTCTGTCTATGACACCACCAACTCTCGCATTGGTTTTGCCACAGCGGTCTAAGCTGATTCCCTGCTTTGACTTCTACGACATATATTCAGTGTATGGACCAATGATAACTTGGGGAACTAGGGGTTGGCAGACTAGGCAACGTTGTGGAACTGCTAGGCCACGTGGTACATATGGTAGCTAGATCGAAATACATATAACTTTTGTGATGAGAAAACAATGACAAGAACGACTATACCCCGATCAGCGTGACAGTTTTGAATAAGGAAATTCAGGAGCACACTTATGAAATCCTGGGAAAAGTAAAGAGTTCAGGCAACTACAAACACTCGAGTAAAAGAGGCTGCAAGGTGTGTATCGTCGGGTACTAGTGCCCTTTATTAGCAAGAAAGTCACCACGTCTGTACTAGTGAGTGGAGGCTTGGCCGGGAATCCTTTCGGCCGCATGACACTGCAAAAAGAGTCGGGTCTATTGTTTCATGGGATGATTATACCAGGACCAGACGGAAACTTATCTAGTGGCCACGCCGTTAGCGGCCTGGTTGTTATGTACACCTATCCATGTTGATATCTTAACTGTAGATCTAAGAGCTTTGTTCATATGCAGCCATGCAGCAGGACTCTCCAACACTACTGAAATGTGTGGCTACCTTGTCCTTAAAGAGACATTTTTCTTGAGACTCAAAAGATGCCGCCCATCTAAAAGCCTATCTCTCGCTCCTCAGTGTTGATATTGCAACACCTAGTGCTTCGCTTGTTTCGTGGTGATGACGGAGGCAAAGCGTTGCCAACATGTAAAACCTTCAATCCAGCAAGTCAAAACCCATTTCCACCATAGCAATCCCCATCTAGGAACCCCATGCGGTATCAACCTAGTGCGGTCAAAAGCTATGGCCTCGATAGTGTGTATCACAACAAGGGGTGGAACGCCTGTCTTGATGATCCATCGGAACGACTCTGCTCTACCTGAGGAAATATCATCAAGTATCTGCCAAATCCAACTATCATCGGGAATGAATACAACACCAGCTAAGCTGATAAAAGAGAGTACTGCACCACCAAAGACGAGGGCAGCGAGACCCCGAGGCCTCTTATAAGTGGTGATCTGTATTGGTGCCGAACGGGTAGGCATTTTGATATAGCAGCCAGCGTGTAGATTTGGCTTGAGAAATAGGTAAAGAAAAGTTTTAGTAATGGTGAAAAGAGACTTCTAGATTATGGGGAACAATGGTTGTGTATTAAATAACTGTGACTAGAGCGTGGTGGGACTGTCTTGGAAGGGTAATTAGGCTAATTAAATCTTCTAACCTAATTGGTTCAAGCTTGCGAGCAATTGGGTACATACTACATAACTACCAACAACTCTCTAGAAGTTCGCCGTCTGAGTTTATACTAGCTTGCGAGTGAATCGCGTAACTCACTAGATTACTCTTTCATATATACCCCGAGGCAGCTTCGGACCTAGACAGCTTCGGTAGTAACCTTTCCGGTAATACCATCAATGGCATCAACGTCGAATGGATCCACAGTAGTACTGGCGAACTTGCGTGCTGGTACTCTCTGAGCGAAAAGGACATCGAGCTCATGATACGATCGGTTCCAGGTCTCAGGTAGTCGGAAGTAGCTCCATACAAACATACCAAAGCAAGTGCCACCCCAGACAAAACCGGTGTATCCCTTCAAGTTCCAGGCCTGGGGGTTCATAAAGTACTGCTGCAAAACGCCACCAACTGTACCCGTGATGTTCGAAGCGTCTCTGGCAAGGCAAATTGTCTTTTGTCGCAGCCGTGTAGAGCCCATCTCAGCAGGAAGTGCCCATCCAAGCTGGCCAGCAGACAGTTGGAATATGAAGGTCCAGAGCAAGGTGAGACAGGCCTGGCTCATGGCAACAGCATGAATATGAGTCCACGCATTCAGGATACCGATAATCATGAGTACGGAGCACATGCCACCCATACCCCAGATGTAGATTGTCCGCCTGCCAAAGTTGGGCATGAGAAAGAACCAATTGACAAGACAGCCGAAGAAAGCGAGTCCAGTACCACCCAATGCAAGAGAGTAAGTTGTGCTCGTGCCGAGGCCAACTTGAGAAAAGAAGTAGGAACTGTTATAGGCGAAGCAGATTCCACAAAGAATCTGACCAGCAAAGACAACACAGGCAATCTCAGTACGTCGGAGTTCAGTGCCCTTGAAGCAGTCCCAGTAGCTTGTTCCGACATTCAGACGCTGCTCGAGATTGTTGGTGTAAATGATGGTGGAGAGAGTCCTGCGAGGATCGACGTTGGTTGCTTTGGGAGACTGTAGACGACGGAGAGACTCTTCAGCTTCCTCAAGCCTGCCCATTCTGACCAAATACCAAGGTGACTCTGGAGACATCCAGATGAGAGGAATGAGGAAGACAGGCCAGATCCATTGGATAGCAAAAGGAATCTTGTAACCCCACTCATCAACACGAGTAGAGAGCCCCTTGAGCACACCCGCGGAGATCAGTTGACCGATAATGAAGCACATGTTGGTGTATGACGTCATGTAAGTTCGAAGGCTTGTTGGGAGTACTTCGGATGCGTATGCTGGAGCGGTAGTTGCCAAGATACCCCATGGGACTCCGCAAAGAATCTCGCCCACGACGAGGACCGTCAAACTCGGCGCAAAGAAGACGACGAATATGGCGAGCGTAAGTGCAACAAGAGCTCCTAGCTGTACCTTTCGGGAGCCGTACTTGGTCACGAGGTATCCGCTGATGAGGCAACCAAAGATGGAGCCAACACCACCGCCCTGAGACAGTCCAGCTTGCCAAGCAGCGGTCAACTGGTATCCAGTTGGAACTTCGGGAGAAACTCCAACAAACCGTCCGTATTTAATCAGGAATGAAGCTAAGAATACCTGATTAGCAATATGCTCTCCTGCATCGCGGTCCTTTATACTTACGGTAAGCAAAGAAGTTGGACAAGAGGTTGGTGTCGTAGCCCTCCATGATGACGCAGGTAGACGATACAAGTGCCCACATGATGGCCTGAGGGTAGGCCTTGATGGCGTCGGCAATGGAAAGCTCATGGTCGTCTGCGGCGCCCTCCATGGCAGCCTGTTGCAGTTTAGAGTCATGGATTGTTGCTGTCTTGGCAACTTCAGTCAGGGCCGTCCCCAGCTCGACCTGGTGGATGGAACTGGCGTCGATCTTCTCCATTTTGTAGAGATGCTTGCCAGATCTTGATGCAGCTGTAGTTGGAGAAGGAATGATGTGATTGAATGTGATGATTCTGCTAATTGAAGTTTTGTCAATATGCTGGGAGATGCATCTCTATATATATGCATGAATAATAGATTCACATAGCTATGCATCCAACATCAATTCGCTCGTATATCCGGAAAAGCAAGCAATACGATTTGATCCACGACAGATGGGAAGTTATTCGGATGAGGTATCAGCCCAGAACTTGAGCTAGGAGATAGTTTGGACTGCTCTAGTGTATGTGTCGGCCCGACATGCATTCATTTCCGCCTCTTTCATCAAATAAAGCCATTCCCCTCATACTCTGTACCAATAAACAATTCAACGAATGCCCGCCCTTGCTTGTGGCTGTTTAGCCTGACCATAAATGTGCCCGCATTTTCCCCATGGGGAATCGAGTACCACTCTTTCTATGCACATGATTAGTCTGGCAATCTGGGGTTGAGACCACGAGCACGGCCCTTGCCCCCAGGCCGAATAATGCCCCCTTGAGTTAGTCCAGCTCTTTAGCGTTGAAAAGATCAATAGCAGCTTCTTGAGAGTGAGCGTAACACAAGCCAGGATTGTATAATTTTTAAAAGATAGTAAATAGAAACAGAGTATTCGTTCAGCAGGACGCAACACAAATGGGTTTTTTTTTTTTTTTTACTCTAACCTCTAGCTTGATCAAACACAAGCTTCCCAATTTTTTTTTTAAAATTAACAAGACATCATGAATGTGGGCTTAACAAGGCGAAGGGCGGCAAATAAAAAAGTGCAGCCACGGCCAGAGTGAGTGCTTCTACCGTTAAAATCCCCTCAAATCAAGTCAATTCAATTGAAATTTATCGTTTTACTATTCAAATCAATTCAAATTAATATAGTAATTCAATTTGACTTGATAAAAGGGTGTATAGGGGTACATGATAGGAATATTCAAATCTCCATATAGGGTAATTACGAAAAATATTCCTTATCTTATCCGTTATCTGATTAGTCGACCTTCTGATAAGATAAGATCGATCGCTATTTGAAGTCAAATCTTTCTTATCAAACCAAGATGAACTTCCTGATCTGGAATAATCAGCCCGAGTGATCTCTTCTATACGGCATGTTCTTCATATCTATTACCTAAGTCTTGAAATCCTTATTTCAAAATCTTTGTAACAGACATATACCGGCAAGATTGCATCGAGGATCAGACTACCAGTTTGCCATCGAACCTCAGTGGGCAACAGTTTAGCGAAGTTTAGCCATGGCCTCTAATATGCTTTGAGCTGCGGGGTCTCCATGAGTGACCATTCGCATCATCTTTAATTTAAATTAAGCTTCAAGACACAGAAAGTCATGACAATACCTACTGTGAATGAGAATTATCCATACAAATCTCTCGACTCTAGTAATGCCCAAATTTCTATTCGCGTGCTCCAGCCTCTTCCAGGAGATATCTCAGATCCCCTATTATGCACACTTGAGAATTATGCAGATGCGACTGAGCAAGGCTGGACTTGTTTGTCCTACACATGGGGCACGGAGCCTGCAACCAAAGAAATCACTATAAACGGAGTCTCTTTTCTGGTGCGATCAAATGTTTACAACTTCCTACAGGAGGCTCGCCGCCGGGGTCTTACGAATCTGTGGATTGACTCGATATGCATCAACCAAAACGACATGGAGGAGCGTAATGTACAGGTTGGGCTTATGAGTAGAATATTTAGCGATGCGAATCTGGTCATGGTCTGGCTTGGTCGGGGTTCGGAGGCCACAGAGCGTGCATTTAGACTGCTGGAGTCTGGCTTCCCACCTGAGACAGTTTCTATCAGCCTGGCTTCTGGAAAAGCTGTATGCTGTCAAATGTCGTCGGATGAGTGTTCGTCACTCTTTGAAGCATGCAATGCTCCAATATGGACACGTCGGTGGGTGAAGCAAGAGATCTTAATGCCAAAGACTGCCATCTTATGCTATGGCCAAGCGTCAGTTGGAATTACCATATTCCTTGCTCTGATGGATTCTTTGGTTGACTACAGCACATTTCATAGTCATGCTGTACCCACTGAACCTGTACTAGGGGGCGTTTCTAGGGAGCAGCGAGATGAAGCAGGGACTTGCTTTTACGAAAACAACGAGTCTCAACAGCGACTGCGCCAGTGCGTCAATGTTTTGGCTCTATATCAGACAAGTCGTTTCAAGGGGCGGAATATACATCTTCTTACATTTCTCGACATGTTCGAAGACTCGGTGTGCACAGACTTCCATGACCATGTCTATGCCTTTCGCGGCTTGATGGAAAAAGGCTCGTCACTTCACGTGGACTACAAACTGTCGAATAGAGGAATGTTTGTTAACACTCTCGACTTTGTTGCCAGAACCACTCATCCTCACTTGCGTGGCGCTAGTCCTTCTGAGAGAAACTTCCTAGCCAACATATACCAAGGCTTCAATCTAACTGTCAACGATCTTGAGGTCATATTGGCATCCTACCGTACCAGGTTTCTAGTCCAGGTTGGCGAGAGCTTTGAGATGCTCCGCAAGGATGTTTCTGTATGGGTCTTCTTAGATTCTATCACAGATCTTGATGAATTTGTATCCTCAAGATGGAGAGCTAGAGAGCTTGTAGACGATTGCAGAAGTGTTCTGAGGGACCGACAGGAGATGCATGAATACCACACGGTTCTCAACCAACTACGCACGGATCCCGATATGATTGAGCGAGGCGTATTTCTCTATGGCCTCCGGAGCTGGAGTGGGCCAAGCTTGGCCGGGTTGCGTGCTGTTTACAAACCCGAGTGGTATTATGGGTGCGGGCCCGAGACTGCCGGTCAATTGAACAAGTTGCTTGGACAGGGCTGTCCTATTATGTCAATGGCGTTCGATTCATGTGGTCAGGATGAAGCGCTTCAAGATTGGCTGAATGAGGTGAAGGATTCCTTGGTGGTGACAGTCACTGATAGAGACGATGCGGGCCACCAGATGCAAATCTCCGTTTTGCCCGGCTGTGACTCAGAGGAATGTCTTTTGAAGCGACGCATTGGCGGAATAGTAAAAGAAGACCCACGGATATTAGACTGATATCTTAACGATTCCATATCTATCCCAACTTAGTGTTACTCACGTGAGCCAAAAGGTCCGCTTTTGTCCTACAGCCGCTTCCCCATCCATGATTCCATCACAGTATGCCTCGCCGATATACGAAAACATTTCTTGTCCAAGTTTCCTCTCCAAGGGACGCAGCACAAAAGGGATACGTCCACCGCAGAAGATGACAACTACATCGCCTGGTTGCCCTTCCACTGGACCCATTCCCAGATATCCCAACCTGGTGAGAAACGGTCTCTTGCCTTCCATCTTTGTCATACTTTCGCGGTAACTGTGGTCGATCTTGTCTGTCTGGCGTCCATCGTCCCAATTCGACTCTCTTAGCCCTTGACCATTTTCTCCCGCTGCCAACCGAGTCATTTCATCAAACATGTATAGTTCTCTCAACGATTGGCTATGGAATTTGGCCGCATCAGACGTTGCTCTGTGATGATGGCCTTCCCATGTCAAGTAAATATCTCCAATCGGGACACGCCACCGCGCCTCTTGTTTGCGAGACTCTGTTGAGTCGCCGAAGATCTTGAAGTCCTTTTTCAAAGATTCCTGCCACAGGATGTCCACTTGGGCGAAGAGGCCTAGATATTTGACGTGGTTACAGCTTAGGCCCATCCAGGCATCACCATCAGCTACTCTCTCGATCGTATCAACGGTATAACCTCGAAGTCCAAGAATACTTGCATCATCTTCCAGAGACTGCACGGTTTCAACCACACTTCCTTGACCTGACGCAGCAAATAGGTGACCATCAGGGCGCTCGTTAATGGTATAGAACGAGGGACACAAGTTTGATCGCCAGTCAGGGACCCATGATGGGAGTTTGGTCAATTCGGGGACCTTTGGAAACTGGGAATAGCAGAGTATATCAACACTTCCAGCTTTCTCAATCATTGCACGCGCCGTTTGCGTCAAGATGCGTTCGGTACTGCCCTCCAAGGGACTATAGTCGGGTTGAATACCCAGTTTCTGCGCGTCAACTGCAAGGCTGAGGAGCGCAAAGACACGGTCACGATGCTTAGTAGCGCGTGTATCGTGGCCGACAAAAAATCTGGGCAACAACACATGCAGCTCGTCGTCTGCATGGTTTTGATGGCGTGAGCGACAATGAAACAGTCGGGTTGTGGGTTCGTCTGCTAACTCTCTCAGTCGTTCCACAGGCATCTTAGTCAGCTGGAGCTTTGTATAGGCTCCTCTGGACATCCTGCCGATGACAATATGGATCATTATCATTGCGAGCTTGACAAGCTCGACAGAAAAGACCTTGGTGCCACACACGAACACTGTGTCTGCACATAAACAAAATTCCTGTACGATCCATGCCCGGGAAAAGTATGGTCTGTCAAGCCAGGCTTTCAAGGCTAACTCTTTAAGTAAGGGAGCGAAAACGTCCGAAGTGTGGGCGAGTAAGTCTTGAAAGTGCATTGTGGCTTCATCAGTTGGGATTTCGTTTCTTATCATAGCCGATATCACGTAATATCCTTGCGGGGTGATGCAGCTTTCGAGTCCAAAGTCTCGGGCCCCTTGACCAATGTCTTGCCACGCATCCATTAATTGATCTGAGCCATTTTCTGCTGGGCCTAACCATACCAATACCTGGTTTGCTGCTGAGTAGATGCTTCCCATCATAGCGAACTGTTCACCTTTTTCGTCGTTATCAGCCTGATTGATACAAATCTGATCAATCCATAGCGTAGTTATCTTGTCTGTTTTGCGTAGAGATAGGAGGGCCGTGCTCAGTGACTCTGTGATGGGAATGCTGGCTTCCCCGCCATCGCTGGATAGATTGTCCACCCAGATTGATCGGCTTTTCCTGCCCTCGCCCCAAACATATGAGAGAGCTGTATAACCCCCAGGCTTTTCGATCTTTGTTGTATACAGACGACAGACGAGGCGATTCTGCCGGTCCGAGGCTTCGGCTGTGACCTCATTTTGCAAACTTTCACGTTGGGACGGATAAAGGTCCAGCAGTCGGATCTCAGTGGATGCCGTCTGTAATTTCACCGAGTCATACTTGAAGCTTTCGGGTTAATTCATAATGGTTTGAGGGAACGTTTCGTTACTGGACCTTTCGAGTTGCAGAGATTTTATTGAGGTGTTTTGTTCAAGTAAGCTGGGTTGAAATAAGGCAGAAATGCGGCCTTAGTATCAGCCACCAACGCCAACAAATAGCAAGTCACCATTCAAGCCGCCTTGAGGATAGTACTGGGTGGGGTAAACAGTGTCGACTGCCCCCGGTCCTGGCTATTTGCATGCTAATAAAGGGATTACTGTATTGATCAAAGACTTATCACAACCATTCCAGCTATTTAAACTTCAATTTCTGTACAATGAGAATATGTATTTCCAACCTTATTTAGGTATACTAAACATGTATGTGAGTAATTAATCTACAAGTTCCTAAATACAATTGACTGTCCGATGAATCAATACTAAATACAATTAGTCGACTTAGACGACTTGAAAGAAAGACCCCAGTAAAAGACAAAAATAAGATCTTGGAAGACAACCAGAAGGATGGTGTACAGTGAGCGTAGACAAGCAGGTTGCTTTGTCTATCTTGATAGTGACAGTGTCGTCTGGTCTCGAATTGAGAAACTGACTTAATCAACCTTCTGGAGAGTTTCTCTCATAGCTCTCGCACTCAGTCCAGTTGCCTTACCACTTTGGTCAACCTCAAACTCGAAGTCATCAAGCCCAATGTTTCCATAGTTCAGCGTGCCCACGCCTCCCCATGACAAACATCCACCAGTGAAAGGAGTAGCGCCTGTATCTGTCGTATTTGCATCCGACTCTGCTTCGGAACCACCATTCGCGTTAACCTCAAAGATGACCCTGAAAGACATCCTTCCGTTCCCTTCCAGTCCCATCGGGTACAGCCGAAGCACAACTGGTACGTCGAGTCCGGGGTACAGTAACGCGGTTTGCGTTGCAATTATATCAACATCACCTCGGGTCCAGTTGCGTACCACGAGAGTATCGTCCATCTCGACCGTAATCTGACTCTTCGGACCCTCGAACGAGCCTTCAAACCGCGCAGCAGCCGTTTCGCGGGCGGCATCCTCAGCTGCTGGCAGCAGCGTCTCGGCGAGGACTTCAGGAAGATAGGCCAGTAGACTATCACGCCCAGGCCCAGCAATAAGTGCTACGTAACCGATTTCGTGGTCAGGAGAAAGGACAAAGATGGCAGTGTAAAGCCCCAAGGCGCCGTTCTTGGTGTAGAGATCCACGACCCGTGTACCACGGCCGAGGGGGAGGTTCATGCGGCGAATCTCCCAAGGCATGCCGACGGAGAAGTAGACATTCGCGGTATGGGATATAGGCTTGAGCCAGGAGCGGGTGGTGGCGGGTTCAAGGATTGAAGACTTGAGGATAGATTGACCGAGGCGTGTCATATCGGCAATTGTGGAAAACATGCCACCGTAGCTATTAAGGTTCAACTTAGCTTAGCTTTGCAAGACAGAAGCTGAGAGAGGAAATCGACTTACGGACTGGCGTCTCCCAAGGTCATATTCCACGATGAGACTAGCTCATTCTCGGGGATCATGGCGTTTTTCTTGTCCTTTAGGGCCTCCAAGGTTGTGCGCCTCATAGAGAGAGGGCTGAGTAGCGAGGATTTGATAGACTTTTCAAAAGACTTTCCAGTCATACTCTCAAGTGCGTAGGCAAGAATCTGGTATGCCATGTTAGAGTACACGGGAGTGTTTCCAGTGGATGTGATGGGTAAAAAGGTCTCGGCCGTTACGCCTTGAAAGAACTCTGCGGTCAACCGTTAGTACTCGCATTTGAATGAATTCGATGATCAACATACGCCTGCGAGAGCAAGGTCCTAGAGCAGGTTCTGCAATGCTGCACTTTGGTGAATCGTTTTTGCCAAGAAGGGGGAGACCATATTTCTCAGGGTCCTCGTGAGAAGATTCTAAGTTGGACTCCAAATCGAATAGCCCGACTAAATACACAAGATTAGAGAGCTGGACGTGGTGCCATCATGTAGGAATACTCACAGTCCCGATTAATTCCTGCCATTTGCCCGGCAAGTTGTCCGATAGTGACCTCATCCCACTGAACTTTACGGGTAGGATCGCCCTTGTTTTTCTTGGCAGCACTGGCAAGCTCAGGCACCCACTTGGTGACAGGATCATTCATACGCTTCATGCCAACCTCAGCAAGTAGAGTGTAGACGGTAAGAAGCTTTGAAATACTGCCTATGCGGAAAACGGTGTCCTCGTTGAGGGTGCCAGAGGTCAAGAAACCTTTCATCCCCCGAGGGACGTATTTATAGTGGAAGAGGGTGTCCGAAGCGGAAAAGGCCTGAACATAGAAAGTGGTGTTGAGTCCATCGAGGGTGCCATCTTTGTCGAGGTCATTGAAGGTGGTGGTGAGATTGGCGAGGGTGTTTGAAAAGTTGGTGGATTTTAGTGGGTGTTGGACGGGTGGGAAGATGGCACCCAAGAGAGGACATGGAGTCTGTTGTGCCTGGGCCTGCTGGGGTAGGACAGCGAGGCTGAGGGAGAGAAGAAGATTAAGGCGGTGCATTATAAGAACTTGAAAATGGTTTAATTGTGGAATTATGATTGTGAGACAAGAGATAACTGTTTGCTACATGGCGAGGCGTTCTTCTTTATACTACGGACGCGTGGATAGGAGCTGTGTCGAGGCGAAGAAGCAGATATAGCCACATAACCAATCGCGGTATCTGGACATGGAAGAAGTCTTTTAACTGGTCGACTCGTTCCAGAAACTTGACTGAGACTGAGCCTCAGAGACAAAACTACGTAATGCCCAGTAGATCGGCAAATGCCAAGAAGAAGGCGTCGGATACAACCGGCCCTTGTCATGAAGCAGAAAACAAATCGAACCAATCAGCGTATACCTACCCTGCCACTCAGCTGTAATTGGCCAGCTCGTTCAATGCATCTCGTGCCAATCTGTGGATATCCCCGCTCTTTAGCTCGCTCCGCCACTAGGCGAAATGAGCTGAGCCTTGTCATCTTCTTCTGGCCACGGCTACTTGAGATGAAAACTCCTTTCTGCACACGGAAATATCACAGAACTGAAGCTGCCAGATACATGCATATACTTGAAGGGACAGCATTAACTGACATATCTTAACATCTTAAGGCGTCATGGATGTCGGGCCTCAAGTGACCACTGTTGCCACTAATGCAAGTCGACCCCGGCGGAGAGCATATCACACCAAGGCCAAGACGGGATGTCGAACATGCAAGTCAGTCACCCTACCCCTTGCATCCCAGATGCTGTGCTGTACAAAAACCATGTACTGACTACAAATACTAGGATACGCAGGGTCCGCTGCGACGAAGGAAAACCTGCCTGTAACCGCTGTGTCTCAACTGGCCGGACATGCGATGGCTACACTTCCCCGTCGTCTTCTTCGTCAACAGCCTCTTCAGATTTATCCTCATCGCCCTCCCCAACACCGTTAAACCCTAAATCCCCCAGCCCTGTCGCCGATCTAAAGCTTATCCTACCCCGTCAAAACGCAGAGGAGGTACGCAGCTATAATTACTTTCTCCAAGTCACAGCCCCCTCCCTCTCGGGTGCTTTCTACGCCGACTTCTGGCTTAACGAGGTGCCTCGCGTCTGTCTATCCGATGCGGCTATTTGGCACGCCGTTGTCAGCCTCGGTGCTGCTCATGAGGACTTTGCAGAAAACGGTCTAGGGTCGCGGAGCATCTTTGCACTCAAGCAGTTCAACTCGTCTATCCGCCGTCTCACCGAGTCGCGATCCCCGAGACATGCAGACCGGTGGAGGGCTCTTGTTGTCAGTGCCATCTTCACTTACGTATGTACTATCAAAGGGCTTCATGATCAGACGCGGATACATCTCCAGGCTGGATGTAACCTCCTCCGCGAGCTCCAGACCAAAACTTCACACAGGGACCAACTGCAGGAGACTACCGTTTTATCAATTCCGATATCGATTGCACCAATACAGTCCATCCTGACCAATCTTGAGATGCTTACAACTGCACTTGACAATGGCGGAATTACAAGTAATCCGACTCTTCTCTTGCATAACAAGGTGCTCAACGCATGGAGATCCTACACAGCGCCTCGGTGCTCGCCCCGCCTATCTCCAGAAGATGTTAATCAAGCCTATCGTGCTGCAGAGTCATTGATGGGTGGATTAGTTCTGTTCTCCCAAGAGAATGCCAAGCCTCTTCTGGATCTCCAGACTGGCAAGTCGGGACTGGAAGTGTTGTCAATGCTGGCCGCTCGACAGGAGGTGCATACACGATGCTCCAACGAAATTAGGAAAGCAATAAGCATGTTTGAGCATGACATAGCCCGAAGCTCAGGACGTGCAACCCAACTGGAAGCGCATACTATTCTACCATTACGCCTCTTCTATACCAGCAACCGCCTTCTCTTCATTCAAGATCCGGATGAGCCTGACTCGAACAAACGACAGCTTGCCCTGCCTAGCCTGTATGCCACTGTAGTTGATCTTGCTGAGCAAATTATGAGCCTTGATCCCACTAAAACCCGCAGGGTATCATACACTCAACAGCTCTTCCTGGTTGCCCATAGTGGCATCGGACAGTCAACCCGTCAACGCGCTGTAGACTTGCTTCGGCGCCCACGGATGGAGGGTGGCTGGGATAGTCTTATCTCCGCAAGTCTTGCCGAGGCAATCATGGATAGGGAGAGGGATGCAGCGTGGGAATACAAGTTGAAGCACGGGTTGGACACTGAGACTGTAGAGACTGGAGGAGATGATAGCGACCCAATGTTTCGCATATTTAATATTAAGTTTGCTTTTACGGGGGCGAGAGAGGCACGTGTTGTCCTACGGACGTGGTGGGAGAAACTCAACGACGTTGCTGGTCGGGCGATAGCGATTCAATGGTGATGACCTTTTCATCAGCGGCCAGATTAATTTGAATAACAGCTTGAATTTAATCTTTATAATAATATGATGTCTAACTAGAAGTTGGTCCTGGGAGCCTCGACTCGCGCACCTTGTATCCATCCGCTGATGTAAACTGAAGTGTGCCGTCAAGGTGCAGCAGCCAAGGGTTAGGATAGCACTTGAGCTCGGGGTTTTCGTTATTAATCTGAGACACTCGCATTATGATGTACGCATTATCTCTGTCATCGTGGTAACTTCTCATCTTGAAATGAATTAGTATAATTTGGGCATCATCCAGAGGGGCTTTTTACCATGTTGACTTGATTCTGGCTGACGAAAAACGGCTCTTTGCCATCACTAGTTGTGGTCTTCACCTCCACGTGATACGTGGTACGGCTTGACCATTCCGTGTTCAGTTCTAAACCAGCCACTAGGAAAAACGCTCTCATATAACCAGAATGATCGAGATAGGTGAAGTCTGCGAATTGGCCTTCTGGTAATGTGAAGGGCTTGTAGCCATTCTCAACCCGTAACTTACTAGTCCAGTTTTCAAAAGACCAGCCCTCGATATGCCGCTCAAACAGCGTGTGAACCTACAGCATGATGTTAGAGATGAGGAGGAACCTGGAATCAGAATAACGTACAAAGAGCTCTCCCAGAGACCCGATTTCTCTCGTTCTGACTTGCTGGGAAGTTGAATGTGCAGTCAGCTCGGGAGGCGATCCACATCCCTCCCCTCCCATGGTAGCTGGATGCAAGACTGCCTCATGCGTTGAACTAGGAGGCAAAGCCGATATGTAGTCTTCCATCAGTAATGACCGCTGCAATCTTTCAAGTCTTGCTTTTTCTCTGGTAGAGCTTATTTGTTTGAAGTGTTTAGATATGCGAAAGTTCCACGCGCTTGTTTTCACGTTTCGAGACCTCGACTCAATTGAAGGAACCAAATCTCGCAGCGAGTATTGAGTCGGCAGGGTCGGAAAGCTGAATGGTCTGTGATGCTGTCCACCCTCATGCTCTTCCAATAATTCAAGGTCAATAACGTCCATTTCGTCTGGTTTGCGCTCATCAGTAAGGTTTAGGGGATGGTCGATACCGCTTGGTGGGAACCGGTTATTTTGCAGCATAATGGTTGCCAAGTCCTCGACAGGAGCCCGCAGCAAATGGTTCAGAAGGTTGTTGTCCTCAGAGACGACATTGTATCGGCGGAAAAAGAAGTGCGCAAGCGCATACATAGCCTCCTCTTGTTTTTTTTCTGGTATTATCGTGCGGAAGTACACTTCGGTGAAGTCCGACTTCTCATCAAATGTTACCAATGCATCGTGTTTTTCAACCTTGACCGAACATAAACGGCTGGTTTTGACGATGGAGTCGACACCCCATACGCGAACTGGTGGCACTTCAGGGTGTCCGATAGTGACTGATGTGTTCAGGCTGTGGTACGTAAGATGAAATGTCTGCCAAAGGAAGTAAGAATACATACCTGGAGATATACCTAACACGGGTCTGAAATTCTGCTTCCTTGGACAAATCCCGCCTTTTATCTCCCCGTGGTTCTAGAGCTACATCGACCGCGTTTGAGAGAAACAGTGAATGACAATTGAGCTTTAACCATAAGAACTGAAGCTTCTCTACCGACTGCACAGAGAATGCGAGGAGGTTAACTCTATTTCGGAAGTCGGCCTCCAAAGTCATTCTGTCGGGGATATACCAATTTCTATCCTGTAAAGGTCGAAGAACAGCCCATGGCGCATTTCCAGCTTCGACAATAGGAAAGACTCTAGCGTGTCTAATACGTAGAAAATGATGCGCTGTGAACTCGGTTTCGGGTGTGAGATAACGATTCAAAAGAAGTAGTAGCTCCTCACAGCGCTGCGTGATATCTTCATTGCTCCTTTCATGTAACGAGCAGAGCTCATCCGCAACATGCTTGATGCTAGCGGAATGAACTCTAAGATAATCATTGAATAATGTCTGGCAGTCTCCGTAGCGATTACTGAGTTTGGTGACATGCTTCAACGCCGAGGGTGCGTTCCACACGCAGAAGTCCTGTGTGACCCAGGCCGCTTGAGGTCGTGCTATGAATATTAGAGGTTTTGAGGAAAACGCTCTTCTGTGCTTGTGTGTCAGCACGTTGGTTCAAGATCCTACAGATTGGGTTTCTCTTACGAGATAACATTGCGCTCCTGCGCTGAGCTTTCGTTCAACCTACGATAACATTCGTGAACAGCATCCTTGTCGACCAAATCGGCAGGATGGCCTGCCAAGAAATCGAGTTCCTGTAACACCCCGACTGTATTTGGACGGGTGAGGATCCCAAACTTGGACAGAAACCCCCATCTCTCTGGTTCTCGCAAGTCGGCAAAGTCAAGATGTGGACAAAGTCGCAGCATCTCCTTTGTTGGTATCGCTAACTCCGCAAGTGGACGACGAGTACCGTCACGGCAGTTCACGAGCAGCTCTGGGACTACCTGCATAAGTCTGGGATTAGGAGTGCCATATTTACATGTCTCCTCAAGAACAGCAAAAAAGGTCCGTCACTTCCGTATCTCGAGGGAA
This sequence comes from Fusarium sp. JS626, assembly GCA_000966865.1. Classification (NCBI taxonomy): domain Eukaryota; kingdom Fungi; phylum Ascomycota; class Sordariomycetes; order Hypocreales; family Nectriaceae; genus Fusarium; species Fusarium sp. JS626. The sequence continues at coordinate 5,354,968 of JWIV01000063.1, read as the reverse complement.
CACCCACTCCAGAGTGGGGTAGTGGTCGAGGAGGAGGACTGGGACTGTTGATATGCTTGATGATTTTAGCAGCCACTCCCGGAAGACATTCTGGGTGTTCAAGTCATCTTCCCTCATGAATTTCGTGTAAAGGTCATCCAATACATAGAATGGGTTCTTGGGCGTATCTTTGTACTTCTCGATAAGACTGGGCTGCGATTGGCGATCGATAATGTAGATGAGGTCCTTGCGACAAGAGTATTGTCCTTGATTCGTAACCGAACAGTATATGTCCGGAGCACAATCGCTCCCAACCTGATCTCGTTTTCGGAAAAGGTATATTGCGTCTTTCACCAAGTCTCTGCGTGTACGCTGTTCGACACTTGATGGTGTGCCGGCATGTAGTTTCAGGATCAAAGGGCAGACTTGCGTAGGATTGTAAACAGGAATCCCCAAAAAGTCATAGAATCGTCGCCTCTCTAGGTCTTGAGACGCACTCTGCTCAATAATAAAAAGGTCGATGCCACTAGGAACATACTCGTCCCCGGTCAACATCGCTTGATAGAGGCGTGGCTTTCTTCCAGTTACCCACGAGCCGTCCCTAAGGGGGATAATGGGAAGGCTCAAAAGTTGGTCTCTGAGTTCTATATGACCGCAGAATAGAGAAGCAACCTTTCTATGCCATACTGGCCCTTTGGTACCAAGTTCTGAAACACCAACCTCCTTAATCCAGGAGGCAAGGTCGTTGCACAAGTCCTGCATGGTAGTTATTTGTAGCTCAAGTGGTATCAGCTCTTGGTGTACATCGTCATATAAAAACGACAACTGTTTCTTTCGTAGGGAAGGGCTGTCGAATAGCGCCTCTCCTTTGTGACGGAAGTCGGGGGGAACAAAGCGCAGATCCATGGGTCTTCTATGGCCAGCCAATGGGTCACATGATTCCAAGATGTGTTCATATCGCAGATTATGCAATATATCCTGATGCAACTGGTTCCAGAAATCGTGTGAGGCGCCATGATGCTGTAAGTATTTTGGCCATAGGTGTCTGAGTCCCGGACCCAATCCGCTTGTCGGCACACTGACAAATCGCTTTACTGCCAGTAGGAGGGCTGTGCGAATGACTTCGCGAAGTTTATCGTTCCATAGACAATCGTAATCAAGACTCTCCCGGCTAGCAACGAGGAGGAAGTCCGCGTGAATGAGGAACTGATTCGAACGACATTAGTTGGCTTGTTGCTTGTTCATAGAGGGGTTCAGATTACTGACCTTAAAGCCAAAATCATCTATGGGCAGGAAAGCGAAAGCCTTCTGTCTGCCAATCGTCGGGCTGTTAGAATCATCAACAGGAAATGCCAGTGTCACCTCAGTCCTTTTGACACCAGCTCTTCTGTCGTTTTCGGGCATATCATTGCAGATAGAACGAACAACAATATAATTGCTTTCAGAGCTCATGCAGTCGACTCCTTGGGTTGATTTTATTATGATTCGCTCTCCAAGGATATCGTTTGATATGTCATAGTGAACATCACAAGCCCTTTGAGAACCATCCATATCTATCTTCAGATGACGAAGCTTTCTCAGAAATAGTAAAAGCTCAGGCTCAATGTCTGCCAGATTACTTCGAATCTTTTCGTGGATTCGTTCATCCTTAAGCAGTAGTAGGAATTGGGTATGATTCGGTAAGCGGTGTTCCTTTGGGAATGGCGATTCGTTTGGGAGCACCATGCCCATTGACTGTCGTCCATCAAACTGGAATTCGTAGTAGCCGCTGGCAATTTTCACAATGTCTGCTGCTTTAAAGACTGACTTGAAGCCGATACCTTTTTGTCCGATGTAACTCCTCTGTCTGCGACTGATCGCTCTCTTAGTACTGTCTCCTATAGCTGATAAAGCTTTAATTTGTTCAAAGGTGAACCCGATTTCATTGCAATCTATCCGCAATGTTCGAGATTGTGCTCCTGATAGAACCAAATTGAGACTGGGCGTAACATCAGGTGAGTATGCATTGTCGTCTGCATTCTGAATGAGTTCAAGCAGGAAATGGGTCGGCGTTTGGTATAGGTCATGCGCCAGTCTGCCAAATGATCAGCACCTTATATATCTAATCGAGCAAGGTCAATACATTTCAGAGCCGTTTAGGGCCTTTGATTTCCAAAACAGAATGTGTGGGTCAGCGTCAGCCCCGTGAGGTTTTCGCAGCATTCGAAAGTGTTCAAAATGAGACTCTGCCTCCGATTTGGATCTTGCCATACCACTCATGTTGGAAAGTGAGATAAAAAGAAGTTTGAAAATGTTACGTATAATTAAAAGAAAGAGAAAAGGTTCATATCATAATTAAATGGGAAAACCTACTGACTCAATACCTTTTATTATTTTAAAGTGGCCTCGGACTGGTGACCCAAGAACGATGGAAAGTGTATCAGCCCCCAACAGGTTCCAGCACAACGACAGCAACACACTGCATTAGTTTTACGGCTACCAACGACAGGAAAACTCGAGGGGCATGTGATATTATGCACCATAATGGGCCTTGACCTGCTTTCGCAGCGTTTAGCAGCCTGCGCCACCCTTACGGCGCTTAGATAAAAATTGTGCCTATGCGATTGGTCCAAACAACCGGATGTGCCCTTCAAGAGTTTCACAAATCAATAACGACCAACAACAAAATGCAAACTGACCAATCACAATTCCATGAATATGGAATAAATATAGTCGTGTTTGAAGCTTTGATAGACAACCAAAGCCTGGCCGTAAGCCTGAGAATGCTATAGAATATCAGTGGTTGTATCCTGCAGGAGTCCCATAATTAAGCTAAATATAGGTAGGACATCCTAAACCAAGGCCTGACAAAGCGGTAATGGTTATAAGTCGTTGGCCTAGACTTCATTCTAGGTCGTGGAAAGGAAGCTATTTAATACTTATTAGTTAATGGGATATAAAAGGCTTAACTAAGGGAATTGCTTGATAAATAGTGTGGTATAGGTAACCTATACAGTCCTTAGGTATAAATATCTAGGTTAATAAGGCTTATAAGATATATAATAACTTAAAAACTAATTATAACAATATAGGTGAGACTAGTAATCTCAAAGCTACCTTTTTTACTTTAGGTTATTATATATTTAAAGTATCTAAGGTTATTTGCTAAACTAGGTTATTGTTACCTAAGAGATAGTTTAAGGTCGCGAACCAGTAGAAGAATATGAAGAAAGAGTTTAATCGACTAACCGTCCTGCTTGGCGATCGCGACTAAATTCAAAGTCCGGGAACCCCGCCTTACTATGTGAAGTTGTCTGCCTGGGGTAGCCATATACAGAGCCACCTTCATAAATACTAATCCTCGGGTAAAACCCGAGTGGATTAAGCAGCTGAGGATCAACATTCTGGGTATTTCCCCAGACAAATGCCTTCTCTGCTTCCCTATGAGAATTATGGCTTGCAACCATCGGTTAACGTATCCTCCTTATCCAAAAAGTAGGCGAATCGAAAATATGTTGATAACTGCAGAAAACACAGCTCATACTAGAGTGACGATTGACTTCTGTGCTTCCTCTAATTTCACAGAAGCAACCTCTTCGCACGACTTTGAAGGGGTCGTGACCAGACCAAAGAAGCTACCATGATCAGAGGGAAAAATCACAAACTGCCCTATGCGACTAAAGGTATTTTCCACCCCAGATACGGCTTCCAACATGAGGCCTTCAATGAGGACCAGAGGCATTTGCGAGATCTCTTTGATTCGCATTGTCGATCTAAGCGGGATAAGGTGCAGTTCCTTTCCAACGTCAAACGTTGTCGCGAGAGTATCGGGGTATGCAAAGACCTTTGATGATGTCTCCATAAGTCTAAGGACGATACTCTCACCGCCGCTATTGCGATTACTCTCAAAGACGGTGGCTTTGGAGATACAGCCTCGTAACTGTATGGATCCTTTGATCTGTTCACATCCTGCAGAAGTCCAGGAATGCTCGACACTGGCATCGATTACGTGTACCAAGTTTGCGACTGTGCCCGTGGTTCCTTGGGGTAGGATAGCCGAGTCCACGGCAGCCCAAGACCATGATGGTACACGAAACGGATTCTTCGGTCGGGAAATGGGATTTAGGACGACCCAGCCCAGTCCCTCAACTAAACGTGACTTCCACAAACCTGCTAGATACTGATCACCTGTGTTTTTCTTAAACATCTCGGCTATCCCAGCCATTGCCATGAGGCGGTCATCAGGATGTGTGAACTCACACTTTGAGTACGCCTTCACGAGGTTGGTCCACTGATTGAAAGCATCAACACTCATTATGTTCTTTTCCTTCTCAGCAATTGTTCTTTCCGAATCGTCGGAATCAAAGAACGCGTCGATAGTTTTCAACGCGGGTGTGTGCACTGCCTCGGTAGGATATGGTGACCACCGGGGAAACATTTCGCATTTACACATCTCAAAGCATTCCCATACGATTTGAGTATCGGTAAAATGAAGGATCCCTGGCGATAAGATCCTTTCCTGGTACACCCAGCCACGTCTTGTGAGTGGGCCTTGCGTTAGTCGTTCTATGTAGTGTTCGTCCCAGATGTCGAATTTCGTGAGCCCTCCGTCGGTGAGTTGAACTGTGACATATCCTGGCAGGACATCTTTAGGCGTACGAGAGCGAAACAACCCCCCTTGAGGATCCTCTGACGCGGATGCGGAGATCGTACAAGACGAATTGGCATAGATTTGGTGCATCCGGACCGACTCTTTAGCCCAATCCTCCGGTGAGTCTTGGATGATGCACAATGAGTCAATCCATAGGTATCTAATCGAGAATCGACGGGCAACCGTGATGGTATCTCTGAATGTCTTGGGGAGAAGAGAAATTGGCGACCATTGGCGAAACTTATTGATATTGGTGCTCAACAGAACAATGGATGGGTGCTTGGCCCACCTGTAGCTCAAAGTGAAGTAATCAGGAGGGTCTGCTATGTCCTCCGGGTATAAACACAGTCTCCAGGTATCGCCCTCAGTACCAATATCGATGAGCCGTGATGGTGCGAACTTTTCGGAAGACCATAATTTTGAACAGATTTTGTGTGTCTCTTGACAGGCTTTTTGCCATCCGTAGGCCAGTTTTTGGGCTTTGTCTGAAGATGTACTGCTCTCAATGTCACCCAAGGATGACTCCAACATACTTGTATCTAAACCATCCAAAATGAGTCAAAGTTGGTAGAGAATGGGGCGGACGTAACTTACCCGTGCAGGGGGTCAAGCAAAATACGTTTCCTTTGTATTTCAAATCGTGGGTTAGGTTTGCAGTGAATACGAGGTACCTAATTAGCCAATAGATAGGCTCGTACCGCTCTGGTGCCCATGGACGTCGCTCTACCCAGCATTTAAAGACCTTCCAGCTTGTAGGGTCCTCCTCCCAGCTCACGATTGAAACATCACTGACGGCATCCCAAAGTCTGGCACATATGAAACATCCGCTCTCCGCAGCCTGTTTGAAGCCATCAAAGGTTTCGTGATGCGCGCATTCTTTGTGGAGTGACTTCTCTACTCCTTCGAGGCCGGATTGCAAAATTTCGACACAAATGTTACAGAGCTTGCTGGGACTTGCCATAATCTTGCTTTCTATTCGGAACTTAATAATTCGGGAAGAAATTTCGTCAGATACGTTTGCTGGGTTAATCATGTTGTTACTTGAGTGTCTTAAAGACCGGGCTGTGGCCAGTTTTTAATCTGGCAAGGCAGACTAGCCTGAGTGGGGTCTCATGGGCTGACTCCAAGGCAGATAGATCTACAGTGAGAAACTAAGAGTTGAAAAATGTTTCCAATTTGGAATCTTTCCGATTCTAAAAATCGGGAGTCTTTCAATATGATGTTTGTATTTAATGGCTTGAATCTGTAACATAATGGTAATTTCACAGGCTCATAGCATTAGTATGTGCTATTACAACATCCAGGCTATTGTATTCAAGAGACATTTTTATTCGACAGATATATACAATCAACTAAATAGGATTTTAGGATTTTAGGTATGAGGATATGGCTTGTTATGATCTCTGAACTGATGAGGCATATCGTTTCCGGGTCGCTGTTCTTCAACGTTCGGAGGCCATACGTTTCCTGCTCTAGGATCCTGGCGACCATACGCGTCAGCGGACTGCTCGTGCATTGAACTCATGGCTGAACTTGAGGCACCATCTGCCATATGTGGTCCACTCGACGGGCGATACTGAGGACCTGTACCAGGTGGAGAAGGAGAATATGACCTGTGCTGTGGCAAAGAGAGGCGTTGCTGGTTTCCAGACGGATTGAACTGTTCTTGACCTGGGGCAGAATCTTGATATTGCGGGTAGTTCTGACCAGGCACGTTCATTCCCTGTCCATACGGCGGCATACCAGATTGTGCGTGGGCCATCCGGGGCGGCGTGTTGTATGGCCCCATCGAAGACTGCGATGCATCGTATGAAGGCCCTCGCCGGTGTTGCTGGGCGTGATAGTCTTGCTCTGGCCGCATCTGAGTTGTCTGAGCTTGGGGTGGCGGACTTTGCAGTTTGAACTTCTGGAGTGGGTTCTGTCTTCCTTCCGGACCATACCCAGAACTCATACCTCTGAGGCCTCCACCACCGGATTTCATCGCCAAGTAGGCAGTCTCAAGGGCGCGGAGACCTGCTTCGTTGGCATGAGTTTCTGCATCCGTGCCATGAACTGCTTTCAGATACTCTATAAACTCGAGATAGGCATCTGAAACGGTCTGGATATTCTTCACCGACAAGTATACTTTCGCGTCCGATGTCACTGCTAGATCATACTTGCTACCCTCTGGCTGAGCATCAAACTCGGCGAGTGCCAACGCAGTCTGGCACGCATTTCGGATTTGGCGACCGTTTAGTCGTGCTTTCTTGTTCTTCTGCCAATATCTTTCTGCGTACTCCAGGATCTCGTCCTTATCGATAGTGATCTTTCTATCAGCTGTTTGGTATCTTGCTTTAATCATCTTGAGGTTGAGTTCAAAGATCCTAGAAGTTGAGCGTTCTGTCAGGGGTGGATAATGAAGACTCATGTGGATTCTTGAGGCAAAAGCTTCATCAAAATCTCCGATGCGGTTTGTCGTGAGAAAGAGGATACCGGCGTAGTATTCTAAAACTCGGAGGAAAACTATGGTAGCGAACAATGTTAGTATATCGAGAAGTCTTCTTCCAGACCGTTAAGGTTCAGAACTATACTGACCAGCAACTAGTCCATTGCGAGTAAAGTCGTCTCTTCGTCTCTCTGCCAGAAACACGTCGGCTTCATCAAGAAGCAAAATGCATCCCCATCGGTTGGCTAGTGCAAAGTTCATCTGTAAAGCATCTTCTACTTCTGTTGCAGTCGATCCAAGGTCACCTATCAAGGTTGTTAGTTCGATTCCACAATGGGAGAGGTAGAAGAAGACACATGACAGGAAACAAACGATTTGTACATGTCACTTACCGCAGGTTATCTGGAATAACGGCTTCTTGAACTTCTCAGCGACACCCTCTGTCGGGTTTGTTAGCCAATGTTCTACATGTGTGAGAAATCAAGTGGCGAGAAGCCTCTTATTGCTCTTACCAGCTGTGGTTGTCTTTCCTACTCCTGGCGCGCCATGAAGGAGGATGATCAGTCCCTTTCCTGCGTAGTATTGAGTGTTAGAATAAATTCACAGAGGATTCATACCGGTGCCTAAGATTCATATAAGACACTTACCTTTTCCACGAACAATGTCAACCTGTTCGTCCCTATCCCTCTCCCGCTGCAATGCTTTGTTCCGAAAGTGTTGAGATATCAGTGAGAGCACCATCTTCTTATGTCCTGGAGGGAGGACCAGTTGTCCAAAGGCGGTTTTATCATCTTCGGTATCATCGTCACTGATGGAAACAGAGCCATCAACTGAGTCCGTAACATGCGTGAGATGAGTCAAATCCAGCTGAGCTGTTCGAAGTTAGTTCGGTGACCTCGAGCTAAAGAAAGGAAGACTGGTGATTGCCTTACCCCAAGAACGGTCACGAAGGATAAACCCAAAAACAGAGTATGACATGATAAGTAGATCATCTCTAGTTAACTTACTCTCCTCTGATTTGAGAGCCTCCAGTGGACGAGGATATATATTCGGGGGCGGCAAGTCGTCAATGCCATCCTCGACCTCACTCATCATGACTTTCATGAAGTCGTGATGGCGCCTTTTATCCACATAGACATCGTTGTGCACAATTTCGTTAGCGCAACACAGCGCGTTACACGGCGCCTCGCGACTTGTTGGATCGGCCGTTGCAACAAACCCAATTAGCTGCTTGAGGTCCGGCTTCCAGTTGTTGTTTTTCTCCACCATGAAGGCTTCTGCGAAGTCGATCATGACCTGGCTCTGAACTTCATCACGCGTGTCAACTGTCAGACCAGAGTAGTACATGTGCTTGACAGCTGCTACCTCAGTGAATAGCTTCCCCCTTGCAGCGAGTGTCTCTTGAAGCTCGGCAACACCGTTCTTCACGGTTTCGTCAATTTGTTCCCCGGACTGTTTGAGTTTCATGATCTGCCTATCCAGTTTTTTCCGAACATGGAACCGAATAGGGTATACACTCAATGAAGTGACAAGCTTTTCGCCGTCAAACTTCGAGATACTGATGGTCTCCAAGACAGGGCCAATCTGCTGACCATCAAAATGAATAAAGACGCATTGGATAGAAATGTCATCGTCAATTGACTCATCCGAGGAGTCTTCCATTTCCTTCGTAAATTTGGACCAACGGTCTGTTCCAACGTGAGGGTGGGAGATCACATTGAAAACTTGGTAGACCTGTTTGCCATTGGCAGACATGACATGATCCCCGGGCTTAAACAGGTGCCAGATATCGGAGAAAAATATCTTTTCACAGGATGAGCTTTCCAAGTACTGAACCCTTTTCAGGATGTACTGGTCCATGAACTCGATAAGGCATGTCATATGCTCAAGGGTTGTCTCAGATTCGCTGTAGCCTTCCGGATCTGGGACGGCAGAGGTCTCATCCTGGACAGACCTTGCGTCTTCCTTTTCGTCATCTTAAAAGGAATAAGTCAGCTTATAATGTTTGAATATTCTTGATTATATTGTAAATGAAAGTAAATAAGGAAGTGGAAACTAACTTACCAGCAGATGTTTGTGCCATTGCTGCCGTAGATTGTTCTGTCAGTACAGCCTCGGCTGCCAGCGACCCAGACTTTTGAAATTTGCTTTGTAACCTTGAATGCCATTGTCGAATTTCATTCTCATAGTGGGTCAACATTCGGTATGGGCGAAGCATCACCAACGAGTCCGTCGGGATATCTTCAGAGGCAATTTCAGAGCCATGAATGATTCCAAGGGTCTTGATGAGCTCTTTTGAATGAATTCTGATGCGCTCGGGAAGTGGTGCTTGTCCATCTGAAGCAACGGTAGCTTCGCCTTTCTGAGTTTGGTGTCCCTCAACTATCTTTGAACGATGGGTGATGGCCTTGTTTTTCATAGTCTTGGTGCGATAATGATCAAATAATTGATCTAGAACCTGAGGCTCACCAATAAGGATATCGATGAGAGAAGAGGATCTCTCAACTGTCTTCCTTGAGACTCTGAAATCTCGCCATTCAAGAGGGTTGAAGTTGACTGCGATAGTGTAATCCTTCTTGTCCTCTTCTTTCTCCTCTTCTTTCTCTTCCCCATCATCCTCTTGCTCGGGCGGGTCATTGTTGCCCTTTACTTCCTCTTCTTGCTCAGCTCTGACTTGTTTCTTTTTCTTGTGCTTTTGAAATCTTTCCTTCTGAGCGGCAAGGCGATCAAGTTCCCATTCAAAGTCTCCACGGAGCCTCGCGCGGAAGTATTCAAAGTCTCGTGTGCATATTGAGCCATCGCTGCTCCATTCATCGCTGTCTGATACATCCCACTCATTAGGCGGTCCCAGCTTTCGGGAGTAGTGTGGCCGCAGTGAGGTTAGAGGGCGAATACCACGGCGCGGTTCGACAGAAACATTAGCCCAAAGATCAACTTCCCTTCTAGATTGGAAATTCGTGCCTCCTTTCCCTGTTCCCTCTGAAAACCAAGGCAAGTACATGTCTTCTTTCCCTGTAGGTGTGACCTCGTGTATGAATTTCCCTTCCTTTCCATGAAGAGCTCGGTCATCTCGAGTCTCATTCGCGAAGCTTTCTGCTTCATCAACCCATTTTCTGGCAGACTGAGCCCTCCGAATCTGCTTGCGGAGTTGTCGTTCGTCTGCATTTTGGCTGAGTGTCTTTCCATCACTCCTCGCTGAGTCATTGTGAGCAACCCCAGATCCGTCTCCGACCTTCCCTTCAAGAAGGAGGAGTTTACTCTGCAAAGCACGGATCTCAAGCATCAAGTTAGAGGGAGACTCGTGAGAATTTTGGTGATCATCTGTAGCTGGGACGCTGGAGTTCACTTCCTCCTGATCCAATCCTAGATCATGAAAGGTTGGGTCATCTTGTTCTGTTGGACTTGGGCGCGTTGCGGAACCGTTATCATGATAAGCAACAGGAAAATCAGGTCTTCTGTGACCTTCCCCAAGTGGACTAGATGGAGCAGGAGCAGGAGTATCGTTCAGAGGTACAGTTAAAGTTGCCATGTCCTACCATCCGATGAAAAGGCTTCAAGAACCGCATGAAGGAATCAGAAAAGTAATGTCGATTCGGGAATGAGGGGATTAAATGAGGACAACATCGCCCTGAGCATAGATAAAAACCAGGCTGAAATAACATCAATTTGAACCAATTAATTTATTTAAGGTCAGCTGATGAGGCCGAGGGCTTTATGGGGCAGGGCCCAAGCATCCCTATTTCTGATTCGCCTCCTCTGCCAAGGAAAAGTGAAGAAAAGGGTTAGCCTGCTTCTTCGGTTACATTTTTCGACAGAAGAGGCAACCTGCCCGCCTGCGTAAGCCGACATGCAGTTGTCCTGTAAATCGCTCTTGGGGGCTCTCAAAAAGATCCCGAAAGCAAGTGCTCAGCCCAGATAACCGTTCAATAAGAGATCAAGAATTGGCGCAAGGCTCCGTATCACCTGCATATTTTCTCCTTCCCCACACCACCAGATGGCAACGTGCTCGGTTGTCGTTGGTTGATAAACTAGGGGGTGAGGGGTTTTTATGCTTGGTCATCACCATTTTTCAGCCGCACATAACTCCGAGCCTACGAGTGAGACTGTGAGTCCTGCTGGGATCAGATGGGCAACTGTACTAGCATGTTAAGACATTGGACGTCTGAGTTGTACTTGTCATACTTAATTTCGGGACAGCGAAGCCGTTTCCTCATTTCTGTATTGAATGACCCATTTCTACTTCCACTCAAATGGAGTCATCAGGGTCTCACATTCCAAGGATCAATTTGCAGCCTCCAGCGGTTGACTTCATTGACAATCGCTTGGACTATTACCATCCAGCCTTTGCGACGCCACCATCACGATACGATCCACACCAAGGCGCTTATATGGTTTGCGAGCAACGTCACTCTTCAGGAACACTGATAAACTCAGCCAGTGGTTCACGCCCATCAACACCTCAAAATGTGCAAATCCCACGGAGAGAGTTTGCGGCAGAACCCATGGATGCACTTAAATTCTGGGACACGCTGTTTCCTCTTGCCATGGATCAACTGAAAGAGAAGCACCCGACAGAGCCTGATGTAAAGCAGGAGTTCAAAATTCGCGACAAAAAGGATTGTACAAGTGTATTTGATCAGCTTGAAAAGGCAAAGGATTCGTACAGCAAGAAGGACAAAGGTTTTAAAGCTAGGTTTACACGAGTGTATAGAAAGCTTGCTGATAATGTCGATCCTATTATTGGCGCCACCAAGTTCGTACCTAATATCGACTATGTAACTCCAGTGTTGGGAGCTGTTCAGGTCCTTCTTGAGGTGAGTTCGAGTGATTCCAATCCCTAGCCTCAGTTCTAACTGGAGTTTTGCTGTATCGTTCAGGCCGCGAAGAAAGCCGCAAAAGTCCGAGAAGACGCTCTAAGCGCTTTTGATGATATTGACAAAATCTTCTCGCAAGTCGAGGGGTTTCTCCAAATATACAAGAATGACAAGAATCTCGAGAAGGCCGCAGTCGATTTGATTGCTGCAGTCTTCTATGCCATTGAATGCATGATTTCATTCTTCATCAAAAGCCCTGGTACGTTGTTTCACTCGCAGTGGCTCACCCGTGTTTAATTGGACGTACTGACATCACATATCGATATGTAGGCAAAAGAGTGATGGCTGTCACGTTCAATCCGGAAGGTTATCAGCAAAGTATTACGGAAAGCTTGACTGCGATTAAGACTCAGAGTGAAAGCCTCATCTCCGAAGCCGATATGTCTGGAAAGTATGAAACGAGCAATGGATTGCATATGATTTTAGACCGTAAGTAAAGGGCTTCCGTGAGCAACTCTATATACTGATAACATACTCTTCCAGGGATGGCGACATCACAAGAGCTGGATGAAATACGCCGCAGCCAGCACTTCTTAAAAACAACATTTTTGAGTTTTGTTAATGAGTTCCAGAACAACTTGAAAGGTAACAATAATATCAGATTGGCCTTTACAACTAGTTGCTGAATGTCTCATAGCTAGCGAAATGGAAAAGATGGCATATGCATACTCTCGTCCCTGTTCGCCAATTCCCCCCGTGGAGCAAGTGGACTTTGGACAATACATCAACCCGCAAGACCTTCTAGACTGGATTGATATCCCCGATCTGACAGTAACGGATATGGAACACATCAATAGGTCAAGACATGTGCGAGTACCTGCCGTTGAACAAGCACATGCTGAGCAGCTCGTACATACTACACGGCTGAGGGAGTGGCTTGTTTCTCCTCGCTCATCACAGCTACTGGTGCATGGAAATTACGATAGTAGACGACGAGTATCAGGGTTAACACTGTTATGCGCGTCCTTGGCCGACTCCCTCGGAAGCCAATCCCTAAGGTGCATCCGCCTAATATTCTACTGCGGATTGCATGACAACTGCGATTTAGATCAGCACACCGGTGGTCGTGCCATCATCCAAAGCTTCATATGTCAGCTCCTTTGTCAGTATGACTTTAGCACATCTATCTCGGCGGAAGACGTACGACCGGGTTTACTCTACCGAGGTGATATCCACGAGCTTTGCTGCTTATTTGAACGACTCATCTTCCAGCTGCCAAGGCCATGTCTGCTGGTTTGCTTGATCGACGGCATTCTGTACTATGAGCGAGAAGAGTTCCAAGAGAGCATGATTGATGTCCTGGTGACCATTCTTCGAATCTCACAAGAACAAAAGACCAACGCGACAGTCAAGGTCCTGGTGACAAGTCCTACGAGGACCATGCAAATTCGTGACATATTTCCTGATGAGCTTATTCTGTCTATGGAATCGAGTGCTCGGTCAGTGGTGACCCCGAGTAAAGGGAGGCTTCAACGACAATTAAGAGAGCAAGTGAATAGTGTCTCAGAACTGGAGGACAGACCAGATGATCAACAAGGATGGGTATAAGGACTGAGGAGAAACCATTAGTTAGGAGACGAGAAATGACACCGGATTTAAGCGAGATGGCTACTGGGCTGGTGCCTCATGGATGCTAACTCGTCAGGTGGTCCAGAAAATAACTCAGCAAGCCTATTAGTATTTTTTTTGGCTTTAACCTTCAACTTTATCAAGCCCAGGCTTTCCAAATCTCTCAATGATATCAAGAATAAAAATAACCTTTCTAAGGTCAAAACTCAATATAAGCCTGTTAGTATGAATAATTAAGTATTTAGGATTAACTACTTTAAGTAGAATTCCCCAGCTTTATAACGCCATTGCCTTCATCTCTTGAGATGCCGTAAAGCTGGTGGAGCCTAAAGACGATAGGAACTATCTAAACCGACCAATTACAAATCCTCTAATATTGAATTGCTTTAATTGTGTTTCAAGTGACCTCTCCTGATTGCTAAAGGACTTCTCAATACACCTTAATTTGGCTACCAGGTAAATCGATACCCATAACGAGTTATTAATCCTGATAGGACTGAAGTTCTGATGTTGCTTTTGAGGGTAAGTTATATTGCTATGCAGCCGACGGAAAGTAATGCACTGGCATCAATATTTCGGAAAATTCCCCTACGTCATTAGGTAAAAATGACCTTAACCCTTGGGATGGGGATGTAATATGTTCGACACCCTTGAACTGCATGGGGAATGGATGAATTCTAGCGTGAATGAGTCTCGTGGTTCTTTGTTCCCAGGTGGCGGTGAGCGTAGTGCTTCTGATCATAGCTGGTTAGGGACATCTTTATGATGTTCTCTATTAAATGCCAACAAATTTGGCAAGACCAAGGCGCGATAAAGGAAGCTTTGCGGTTTTGGGATACAAATCTCTTCGGGACCTCTACTTGCCGGAGCTAGGTCACAATTATTATCCGTGGGTCTGTCAGGCGGGGTGTTGAGGGGCCCATGGAGCCAATCAGAAGTGCTAATTCTTTGACTTAACTGTAATTGCTATATGTCGATCCTGGCTGATCTGGGGTATTCGGAGGCATGACAATCAATGTCCGGCATTTTCCAACTGCCGAAGGGGATTCATGAAGTACGCGATAGGAGTTGGTACACGAAGTTGTATTTCTATATATTCCAGGGCTTGGATGTCAATTTCGTTGGCTACTTAGATCTTTACCTAGTTATCCCAACTTCAATGTTTACTCATTTACAATGAAACCCACAAATATTTTAGCTGCTGTTTGCTTCGTTACATCCAGCGTCGCAGCAGTCGACCTCACTGGCTATGAATATGTCGTCGTTGGAGCAGGAGCTGGTGGCGGCCCTCTTGCAGCCCGGCTTGCCCTAGCAGGACACAAGACACTTCTCATCGACGCCGGTGACGACCAAGGCGAGAGTCTTAACTATACGGTACCAGCCTATTCCGCTAAGGCATCTGAGGATAAAGACATGGCCTGGAATTTCTTTGTCAGGCACTACGCCGATGACAAGAGACAAGCCCAAGACTATAAAACAACCTACGACACGCCGGATGGCGGCGAATACACTGGTCTTGACCCGCCCAAGGGCTCAAAGATGAAAGGCACTTTATATCCTCGAACAGCAACATTGGGCGGCTGCACCGCTCATAATGCTCTCATCAGTCTTTATCCATGGAAGAGCGACTTCGAGTACATCGCGAGTTTGACCGGGGATTCGTCTTGGTCTGCCGACAAAATGCGCAAGTACTTCGTCCGTCTAGAGGATAACAATTACCTCCTACCCGGACAACCCGGCCATGGTTATGACGGCTGGCTAAGCACAGAAACTGCCCCACTCTCAATTGCTCTGGAAGATCCCCAGCTGCTCAGCTTGATCACTGGCGGAGCATTTGCACTTGGAAATCTGACTGATAATGTCATCAACGTGGCAACTCTACTTGCGGGAGACGCCAACGCCGATACCGACAGCAGAGACGAAAAAGGCGGCTTCTTTCAAGGTCCCATTCACTCCAAAAATGGTGTTCGAGTCGGCCCTCGAGATTTCATCCTCTCGGTTCGCGATGCAAAGGATTCAAAAGGAAACAAAAGATATCCTTTGGACGTGCGTACAAACTGCCACGTCACAAAGGTTGTCTTTGACAAATCTGAGGATCCTCCCCGTGCTACTGGCGTTGAGTTTCTAGACGGGAGGGGCATCTACAAAGCAAGCCCCCTGTCACGGTCCGTACGTGCCGGGAAACCAGGCTCTGTCACTGCTTCCCGCGAAGTCATTGTTGCAGGAGGAGCATATAACTCTCCACAAATCCTAAAGCTGAGCGGTATCGGTCCTGCCGATGAATTGAAGAGATTCAACATCCCCGTCATCGCAGATTTGCCTGGAGTCGGTACCAATCTACAGGACCATTACGAGATTGTTGTTCAATCGCGCGTTCCTAAGGACTTCAGCGCTCTGAATGGCTGCACGTTCACTGAAGGGCCGGACGATAAGTGTCTCGAGCAGTGGCAGAACCCTCTCCTTGGCCTGACACCAAACAAGGGAACCTACACGTCTTCCGGATTGCCTGTTGCAATGCTGTACAAGAGTACGGTAGCCGATAGAGGAGACTGGGACATCTTTGCTTTTGGAGGTCCTGTCAACTTCCGTGGCTACTTTCCTAACTATAGCTTCAACGCTACAGCCGAGCATGATATCTTTTCATGGGCCATTTTGAAGGGACAGCCACGAAATCATGCTGGATCTGTCACATTGCGATCTGATGACCCTCTGGATGTTCCGGATATCGTGTACAACTATTTCGACACAGGCGATGACGGATTTGAAAAGGATCTACAAGCTTTGGCAGAGGCGGTGGACCTTACCAGAGACGCGTTTGACCGTCAGCTTGTCCCAACCAAAGAGGTTCTTCCAGGATCCTCAGTCACTACCAAGGATGAGGTCGAGGATTATATCAAGAACACAGCTTGGGGACATCATGCTAGCTGTACCTGCCCCATCGGTGCGGATGACGATGAAATGGCCGTCTTGGACTCCAAGTTCCGAGTCAGGGGTGTAAAGGGACTTCGTGTAGTGGATGCTTCTGTGTATCCAAGAATTCCGGGAACGTTCACAGCCGTTTCGACGTTTATTGTCGCTGAGAAGGCTGCAGATGATATTCTGAAAGGGTTGTCGGACTCGCAGTAGGCTAGCCAAGGAGATTCAAGTCTAGCAAAGTATTTTGGTGTTTCCGACGTATATAATAGCCTTTTAATGGAGAAAGATAAATTTGAACAGTATCTATTCCTTATTGATGTATTTAAACTACAGGTCTTATAACATTGTGAATCAGCCAGTATTTACTGTTTGCAAGAAATTTAATAGCCTATTTTTCACATGGCTTAAGTCTAAAAGAGAACTGGTTAATACCATGTTCACCTAAAAACCCCCTGTAGGCGTGTAAAAGTTCCGATATTTCCACTATTCTATATTTTATAAAGATTATATAGATTAGTAAAAGCTTTTTTTAATTTAGAAAATTTTATATAATATATTTCTAATATTGTATTTGAAGTTTTCTAAATTTATAATATTTAGTATAATCTCTTCTACTCTAACCATATATTATTGCTTGTTATCGGAGCTTTTATACAGAACTGCAGAAAGCAACAGTAGCGCCTAGCACCTACAAGTTTCGAAAGATAAAAAAATCCGCCAATGTGGGTCAACCCCCAATTGCGCTGCAGCTCGATGACGCATCTTCATTAGACCTAAATACCTCTATTCTGAATGATAACAACTTATGCTTGTTCGTTTTTACACATTATGGCTCACCATCTGGATGTCAAGCCAGTATCGGAGGAAGACCTACCAAGATGCATGGAAATCCTGATCCCCTCTTTTGAGTTCATGTCAATATCTGAAATATTGAACGGGCTTAATACCTCATCAGACCGCGAAGCTCTGAGCAAGCTTCACTGGCAGACATTTCAAGAATACCTGGCTAGACATCCAGAGGGTGAAGCTGTCGGCATCAAATGCGTTGAGGTTGATCAAGTTACAGGGAATGAGACCATTATTGGTTATGCAGAGTGGTTCATCTACCCTCAGCCTCGTACCCTAGACGAATGTCTCAAACCACTAGGGTTTATGCAACCCTTGCGAACTGCCGACAACGACAAGCACAATTCTATTCGCGACTATTTTCGTCCGTCAATTGAGACAAGAGCTGACGTCATGGGAACTCGGCCGTATGGGCTATTGGTCTGGCTGTGCGTCGATCCTTCATTTCGGAGAAGAGGAGCTGCATCTAGGCTTGTCAGATGGGGAATGGATCAGTGCACCAAGCTAGCGATACCAGCATACTTGGAGGCAAGTCATGAGGGCAAAAAGCTGTACGAAAGTTTAGGCTGGCAAGTGCTGCAACACCCAAGAGTTGGAGATATTGGGTATCCAATTATGATGTGGTGGCCAAATGAGTCGGAAGAAGGACGCGGTGTCAGCCCGGGTGTGCAGGCAGTAGTTAGGAGTTAAAGAAAAAAAGAGGGGTTCTAAAGATTTAATAACGGGAAATGAATCTCTCCTTAGTTTGAGTTACCGTAGTTATACACTTCTTTCTGATCTATACTACTCTTGTCTTTTCAAACTCTTCCGTTTCATCCACATCTAGAGCACTATAGAACTCGTTCAAGGGCGCCTCGAGGATCCCCAAGCGCTGGAACTCCATCCCCTTGGGATCCAACCAACCGAGAATCATAAAGAGCCCCCGCCCATATTTGAGATCGAACAAGTGAAGCGCTCGTACCTCACATCTGCAACCTTGTTCGATTTCTATCGTACCTCCGGTCGTGATGGCTCTGTTTGCGCTGCTCTTCGTTGCGTCTTCGCTCTGGAATCTCACAACCTCAATCGCAATATCCGGCGTAAATATGGCAGCCTGCGACTCGGACATCTTGAACTGGCGCACAGCCCACTTCCCGAACTTGACGGTCAATAGACATGTGAGAACCGGTCCCTCAAGCAACGCATACCCTCCATTGACCTCTCCAAAAGGATTCGTGCCCTCTTGTTCACAAGCCACTTCAATCAGCCGCGTCCTCTGCTCTTCTAGATTCGTGTATTCATAGTCAACACTTCCACTTATACTAGCCCATGACCAACTCGGCGTCTTATCGTGGTTTTGATGACGTACCGCCTCATGATTAGCAGTCCAACACAGATCTTGCACAAACCTGCTCTTCCATAAGCCTGCATAGTAATCATCCCCAACGCCAAGTTTCTTTGAGTATTCAGAAGCGATACCGCCTAGCGCGGGTAAAATATCGGAGGAATAAGTCAATCGTCGATTCGTGTACATCTGTACAACCTCTCGCCACACGCGACGTATATCCGTCTCTTTCACTTGCTGCTTGTCTGGATCAGAATCCAAGAATCGTGACCAAAGGCGCCGAAAAGCCCATGGCTGGCGGAAATCTGCAGGCTCCCACTCATTATACTGTGCATCGTCTTCGCCGCTACAATGTAGTTGCAGCCCGTTGGAGTCGAAATCCAAAAAGCGCCTCGCAAGGATCATCTCCTGGAAACACCACCCCCTTTCGTGCAACGGCCAGGTTACGCTTCCGCCTTGTGTCGAGGACAACACATTTGCCCACACCCTGCTATCCGTCTCAGAAATGGGGACGGGGACCCCCTGAAATGGCCGTGCAGCAAGGGGTTGACTACTATCTCTACCACTCGTCGCTCCAACGACGAGCCACGCATTCCGATAAATAGCGCCCATGACCGCGGCCTCACGCTCCCAATCAAGTTTGTCGTCTTGTTGAATACAAAGGGCATCTATCCAGAAGAAATTCACGCCCAAGCGCTGGGAAAGAGAGACAAGGTCCTGGAAGAGCTGGGGCAGGGATGATGTTGGGATGCCGTCGTGAAGGGATTGGGATGTGGAGACCGTGAGGCGGAGGGGATTGTTGGGTGGATTACCCCAGCAGTAGCTTAGAGCCAGGTAGTGGGCATTTTTCCTTTCTGGGGAGAGCAAGCTGGTGGTGACAAGCTTTATGGTTGGAGTCGCTGTAGACTGGATCTCCAGGAGGCGGGTAGGGAGGAACGGCGGCGGATTAGATGGTAGGCAGTGGTGATGAGTGGTGGAGCATTCCTGGATGAGTTTTTGGGCTGCGACGAAGACGTCTTGTTTATAGGTGCCCGTGTCAAATGGAGTTGCAGACAGTGCTAGCTCGACTGGCGGATCGCATTTTCCCGTCCGAGTGAACTCAAGATGCTCGGACATATCACCCAACTCCCCGACCCAAAAGACACCGACCAGTATCCGTTGCACGCTGGGTGTCGTCTCCCTTCGTGACGATACTTTGAGTGTCCCGATATGAACCCGGTCTGTTTGAAGACCATGGCTCTCGGCGAACATGCCCACACCTCGAACGATCTGCCCGCAATTTCGACACCCATTCGCCGTGGATCTCTGCCATGTATCGAATGGATAAGAAGTCCGGTCACGAGGCTGCACCGTGAGATCGATTTTGCACACGAAACACCGATCCTCGATCTGTGGTAGGTCCTCATAATCGAGGCCGCCTCTTTCGCGCCAACAAATTGCTCTGGTTTGTTTCGTCCGGGTAGCAGGCGAGTACCATCGTCGCTGCTCGGATGTTTGTGCATCATTCCCGCTACGGATGACGGGTCGACGATCTGTCCTGGGAAGTGTGAGGTTGGCGTGTGAAGCTGGGAGCCGAAATTCGATGTTCCATTTTGTGGTTCCAGGTGGATCTGGAGGAGTACCAGCACCAGGCTCGCTTTTGACTTTTGTGGAAGAGGCTGCGGGACCATCGAAGGAGCTTTTGCGCTTTCGCTGTTTCTGCTGCGAGGACGCCATGGCGTATCTCCACTTTAAGCTATTCTAACGACTTGGCCGATTTTATTGTATGATCCTATGAGGTTCTCAAAAAGGGATGAAAGTTGGACTTTGCGGCTGAGTGTCAGATGCTTAGGTGGAAAAACGTTACTGCGGCCTCCTAGATGATAGTCCTAGATCCAAGTTCAGGACGCTAAGCCTCAATTTAAATTATAGTTCATATTAAGTCTACTAAGTGTTGAAGCGGGCGTGCAATTTGGAAAGAAGGAAAGTAGATGGGGTGTTAATCAATTACTAAAATGTCTCTAGCTTCTCTAATCATGGATTGTTTTCTAGCCTTGTGCTCTTAAAACTCTTTAATGCTAATAACTGCTTCCAGAGGTATTTAATCCGCTTCAGTGGCTCGAAGCGTGGCTAATACAGTAACCTTTATAACAGTAACACACCCAATCCAGCTACGTACCTTCGGCTTCTGGGTTATATATCACCACGATGAAGGAGGATTTATTTCCTACGGATAGATGCTGCAAATCTAATTGGAGCTACTATACCCTATTATCTCTAGTGTAATAATCTACGAAAGATCCATCGGATTAATCGCCTTGAAAGTCTAGAATTTAGGCCCTACAAAGTGGCTGTGCATGCACAGCCCCAGCAGATTGCCCCTACTGTGTCTAAGAATTCCCAAGATTATTTGTCAATCTTTCTCCAACAAACTCTCACTTGCAGCTGTTTATCAATATTCCAATGCCTCGTTTCCAGTATTTGCCTTTACTGCCTCTCGAACTCCGGTTGTTAGAACTACAGCCTGGGTTCCCTGACGAACCGCTCGTTGGTGCCATTCTGCATCAAAAACTTTCGCCACAGGACAACGAAATTCCTGAATTTGAAGCTCTCTCTTATTGCTGGGGTAGTCAATCTCAACTGGAATCAATCAACCTCACTTTAAAACGATACCCGGACGAAAGACTACTGCGCCAAGACACAGGAAGCATAAATGTTGGACGGAATTTAGCAGCCGCTCTACGAGCCCTTCGGCAATCAAGCGAAAAGCGCATACTTTGGTGTGACTCAATTTGCATCAACCAGGGAGACCTCAAAGAGCGTTCTTCTCAAGTGCAACGCATGCATGATATATATCATCAAGCCAGGCGCGTTATAGTATGGTGGGGCCCTGACACCTCCTGGGGCCCTCTGCTGATGGAAACACTGCGATGGGCAGGTAAACAGCTCAAAGCTGTAACTTTAACTTTTGCTGTCGGTAATATTGCATATACTCGTTCCGACACATCAGATAACCGCCTCTGGGAAGACAATACGCCTCTTCCGTTGAACCTAGATCAATGGCGAGCAGTGGAGCAACTGGTAGCAATGGACTGGCATAAACGGCTATGGACTTACCAAGAAATCGTCTTGGCAAATCAGCAGACATCTGTTGTAAGGCTGGGTAAACAAGAGATGCCATGGGCCGAGTTCAAAGACGCTCTTCTTTTTATCCTTTCTTTCAAGCCTCCGCCCCCTGGTGTCTTTTTAGATCTTGCTAGCTATGTCTTCAACACAGAAGCATTTTCTAGCAGGGCATTCCAATGCCTCTGCAACTTCGACAGGTATACTCAAGATAATTGGTTTCATGCTATAAGAATGGCCACACCATACTTATGCTCCGACGATCGCGATCGAGTATATGCATCCCGAGGCCTTATAAGCCCTTCAGTTGCCGATTCGATTGAGCCAGACTATTCAAAGTCTGCCAAAGAGGTATTTACTGCCGTTTGTCTCGATCATATTGCACGGCATAAAGATCTCGAGTTTCTCAACGCTTGTAACGCTGCTACAAGTCCGAGCTGGGTAGCAGATCTAGAGAGGCCATTAGGTCAACTCTGTCTTGACGCGAATGCCGCAGGCAAATCAGCAGCTTCGGCGACTTTGATAAAGCCGGGTGTGCTGGAAGTGGTCGGAGTATCGTGCGACAAAATATGTTCTAACCCTTTAGTCTTGCCTGGGAGGAAATTCCTCCACCCAGACGCGGAATTTATACAGGCGACTGTGAATGTTTTCCAGTCGCTTGGGGGCAATAGCCTACTTCATGATGACTATCTTGATAAGCTGATCTTGATGTTAACCTACGGGGCCGTTCGAGACCACAGCATTGAAAAACTCCAACCTGTCTCAAGCTCCTCCTTATTCTCGCTAGAGGACTGGCGGAAGAAGATACGAGAATGGTTAAGCGGCACTTTTGACGAAGAACCATATATGAAGAACCTCCGGGAAACCGATAGTGAATTCCTTCGAACATTACCGGTAGGAAACACAGCAACCGGTTGTCTGGAGACTCTTGGCGGAAGTCTCATTCGTGTTCCAGCAGAGAGTCGCAGTGGTGATATAGTGGCTGTGTTCCTCGGCTCAAAAACGGCAATGGTTCTACGACCCCAAACCAAACCTAATAGCTATCTGGTAATTGGGCCCGCTTACCACCCTGAGTTTTGCGACGGCCAAGCCTTTCTAGGCGACGACTTTCACGGCTGGGATAGGCTATGGGAGCGCCAATGGGCCATTTCGGCTTTCCACAAAGAGGGACAGCCCCTACGTCGAACAGACCCGCGACTGGATCAAGTTCCCTATGATGGTGATATCACCGGATTCATCACCACCGATCACAACTTCCCATTCTGGGGGCATGTAAATGACGCGCATCGGGAAGTGCTTTTTCAAGATCCGCGTATGTCAGAGGCATCTTTAGTAAAGAGAGGAGTGCCAGTCCAGAGATTTCAACTGGTATAGTACAGATGACATACTCGTCGCAGACAGCGAGAGCTTTGTTGACCTCAGATCCTTCAGAGCAGAGTTATCCTCGACAAGGCTAACAAGCTCGACGCTGTCGAATAAACGTCCAAATCCTGATGTAATGGGATCAAATTGGACAATGTACATACACCTTCAATTTCATTATTTTCTTGTTCTTTGACTTCCATGGCGGCTTTAACCTTGAGAATCGAATCCCAGATATTGCCTCGAGGTTTCAATTCGGCGACATAGTGTTTATGGCATTCCTCTGCTGTGGCACCAGGAAGGAATAACAACTCATATCGAAAGTAGTAGTTTCCACCATACCCTTCATCATCTTCTAGCTTATTGTAAGCCATCGAAGTCAGAAGGTGCATGTGGGTAGGTTACATAGAAAACCCGGCAGTGAAGAGGAGGCAAGAAAGGGTTAGCAGGTATGCTCCGCCACGAGATTAAGGCTTGTTTGCCATCATGATCAGTGAAGATGCGATTGTTAGGTGTAAGTGTGCCTCCAGGTGGTAAACGAACTTGAGGTGGGCCATTAGGAAATCTCTCCTCTAGTGTTCGGGGCCGTGCCTTTTTCGGACCATTGTGGCGATAGTAATAATTCGTGAGGCAGTTAACAGTATATTGCTTGACGAAGTAGAGAAGGATGATGTAATGTAAAGCATAGACCTGATAATTTTATTCCTTAGTCTCAACTTGAGCGGTTAGAGACGGCAGAACCTGTGATTCGTTGCTATAATGCGAAGTCTTAAATATTCAGCCTTCTACCTTTATACTCATACAGAGGCTCACGCGGTCGACAGTTCTCTTGCTTCCCTTTCTCCCACTAGAATTCTTCTTATCCTCTCTTGTCCCTTCTGTTTCGCGATACTGATAGCAGACCATTGCTTCCCGGTAGTCATCTGGTACATTATATTAGAAACAAGTATGCAAGATCGAGTTTAACATCACAAGTCTTTAACAGCGGATAGGACTGTAGAAGGACAAGGGTTTGTGCTTACCTTATCGTAACCCCACTGTGGCAATGTCAGATCCGGGTCGGCCCCGTTTTCCAGCAGTAACTTCAAGCATTTGATCTTATACTCTTCCTCACAGTCGCACAGGACGAGGGCAATGAGTGGAGTGAATTCATTGTGAGCAATGTTGACATCAGCACCTCTGGCAACTAACAGTTCCAGCAGGTCGTATTGTACTATGGATCAGCCCTCGGGATCCCTCAGGTTGAATTCCTCGTGAAAGCTCCATTGAAAGGGATAAAGGGCTGGACCTGCGCAAACTGAGATGAGCGGTGTTCCAAATGGGCTATCCGATACAACGGCGTTGACATCACATCCATGGTCAAGGAAGTGCATCATAGTATCTGAGCGTAAGAGAGCTGATGCCGCGATAAGGGCTGAGCCATAAAAGCTCCCTGAAACAACCTGGTTTGGATCAGCACCTTGCTTGAGAAGATAGGGAATAGCCATCTCCACGTTGACGCATAGCGTTATCATGTTGCCCCAGAAGCTGCCATCAACTGACAAGCTGACATTGTCCTGCACCACCTTGCTACTCAGAGCTCGAAACGGGTGACTGAAGTTGAGCATCTGGGTAGCTGTTATCTCGGTTGCCCCAAGCTTACGGAGTGGGTCGGAGACTCTGTAACTCTTCTTCATATCCAGAGTTGCCATCATTGCTGTTGGATAGATACCACTCTTCTCCTCGTGATTCACATTCACACCTTCTTGTCTCGCCATCAACTTGATAATATCCTCATCACGTCCCACAGCGGCAGTAATGAATGGAGTCCCGTAGAAAGGCTTTGCCTGCAATATGGATGATCCGGTAATTTTGCCATCATCCCGCATCCTCTTCCAAAGCATAGAGAAGTGCAGAGATTTGTTGCAGTGTAGAACCATTGCACGCTGCATGCATCGGAGAGCCCATGTCGAAGAGATGATATCTTGTTTCAACCATATCATCGAAATCAGAGCCCTCGGCCCTTTCAAGTATGAAGAATGAAGCTTCTTGATCCACAGCAAAGTTGATATCCACACCACCTTGGATCAATTTGAGAGCAACACCTAGATTGTCCGATTCCAAAGAAACCATGAGCGCCATTGACCATTTTCTATGTTCTCCAGGGATTGTAACGGTAGTTATGCCAAAGTCCTCTAAAAGTCTCAATGCCAGATCCCAGTTGTGGGCGAAGATGGCCGCAAGTGCAGGGTGTGACCACTCAGTCTCAGGGTGCCCCGGGGCATTAATAGTTGCGCCATGTTCCAGGAGAAGATCGACCAAATCCTCTTCGCCACTTGCAGCAGCTGCAATCAAAGGGGTTCCGTATTCATCTCCCGGTAAGTAGTTGTTAAGATGGGATAAGAGCCCATTGGACTCTAAAAGCTCGAGTGGGATGTGAAACCTCAACGTAGTCATGATTACCGCAGAAAGGATAGATCCAGGTCTAGAGCCATAACCACTTCTGTCGAAGACAGGTGATGGTTTTGATAGTGCTCTTGTAGAGCTTGTCATGAGTTCAGGCTTGTATCGTCGAAGAAGGTCAAAGACGCGTTGTCGGTCCAAGATCCCCCCTTTGAAGCTCGAGCTTGCAAAGACAGCCACATAGGGAATCATTCCAGACCTTGATTCGAGGTTCGGATCAGCCTGCGAATCCAACAGTAGCTTCACATTCTCATAGCTTCCACATCGACAGGCCGCCACGAGGGGTGTACTGGCATCTCGGTAATCCTCGTCAAGAACTGAGCAGTTCGGGTCTGCGCCCCTCGCCAAGAGCTGCCTTACTGCTTGAGTACCTTCAATGTTGCCTGAGCAAATTACCAGTGCCATATTGATTTTTTGTTTGTTCTCAGGCTTTTGCAAGTATTCATACAGAAGGGACCTCAGTACCTCAAGATCGTCGATCTGTTCGTCAGCATCGGTCCCCAAAAGCCATGATTCCACAGCCTGCACTAGAACGTCGTTGTTGTCTAGAATCTGCTCGTGTCTTCCTTCGATGAGGATTCGAGCAATGGAGGGGTCGCGCATCCCAGCTATGATGATGAACTGTGGCTTTCTTTCCGAATACTCCCAGTCTTTCGAGTCTTTGTCCACCTCATATAAGAGCATCTGGGGATCGAGATAGCAAGTCCAATATTTGTTCACATTCTCCAAGCTTATCTCGCCTGTATACAGTTGGTGTAGTAGTCTTAGGTTAGAGGGTAGATTGATTCTGGCGTTCGGGCAAACCCCAGAGGCGATCAATTTTCGCACGTGCTCTGCATTGAGTTGGCAAACAGACACGTATAGTATCTCTTCTTCAAGCTGATGTACCGCCTGAGCGCTCATTCTTCCGCTGCTAGAAGCGTGGGAGCGTAAATGTGCCAAAGCGTCGCCAGTCCCTTTTGCAGCGTCGAGGGTAGCGCATAGTCGTATCATCATCTGATAGACTTTGCTCCTGGCCGATTCATCGTCCAAGAGATCCAGAAACTTGATAGTCTCACTAAATAATTCATGAAATGCATCCATCCACTTGGTAGCAATCGCTGTGAAGACACCGTTGACTGTGCTCTTGAGGATAGACTCCAAGATCGTATTAGCCTCACCTGGACTGCGGCTGACAGCAATCCGACGTTGTTCCCTTAGCCCGGATATGTAGCGTTGTATCAGATCAATTTTGCCCGTCGCAACAATGAAGGCTAAAGGAGTTTGATAATGCTTATCAGTCGTATTAAACTCGATTCTCTGTCCGATCAACGAAAAATACGTCGGGTACAACCCTGCAACGATGGATTTGGACAAAAAGCTCGAGGTGTGGTTGATATGCAGGGTATCTTCGAGATGTTGCGTGACTGTATTCCCCGAATTGATGTATAAACCCATGTTGAAAGGATAGGAATGGTGACTCTGCCAAAAGCTGACGAATCTACAATTTTGTTGATGGTTCTTTAGTCTTACGTCCTGCTGAAGCAGACCGATGATATGAGGTACAAGCTCGTACTCGACGTTTTGGTACTGAAGATGGGAAAAGATATATCCGCATGTGTATGCCAGAAACTGCATGACTTCTCCCCTCGACTCTGATATAGTATCATCCTCAGACGCGGATTGTTCAATTGGTTTCCAGATTGGTGAGGTGCTGTACGCCAAACAAGCACGGGAAAGTTTAAGGTGAATCGTTCTTAAATCAAGTCTGAATTCCCTTGCTTCCGGAGATAAGAGGTACTGTTCAACACTGAAGTGTGCCAGAGTTATTATTTTGCAATCAGGCCACAATAACTTGTAGGGATGATTGGATTCTCGGACGAGACTCCTACAAATGTCGCGAATTTCATCCTATTGCACGCGACACTGATCAGCAGCAATTTCAGAACTTTGCCAAGTCACACTTACAGGGCTTCCTAGACGACCTTCCTGGTCAATATCCAGTCTGTCTTCATCGATGGTCAATGCTTCAACAAGCATATTGGTAGTCATGGATCCATCTGTACCAATCAACCACGAGAGTATCCGTTGGGCCTTGCAGAGATCCGATCTGGACATCCTCTTGAATATGCGTTCGTATGTCTCCGTGAGGGTTGGTGGCAAATTATTAATAGCATCTCGTATGTCTCGTGCCGTCCGACAACGTGAGATTTCGTCAAGCTGACACTGGACCCAGCGGAACCTATGCCCAAATTGATTAGTATAGAGTTTGCCTAAACGGGATCATTCTGGTTTTCACTTACATGCCCTCCGACTGTTGTACCAACGTATTCGATACATCTCTTCGTAGTCCTTCCGGAGAGTTGTGAAAAACTTGGAATGTACCGCCTACATCATTGTTAATAGTTTCTCTAACGTAGGCCTCGATATCTTGGACAACTATCGTATACTCTAACGGACGGGAAGAGAATCCTGACGATTCTAGGGTACGTTTGATTGCACCCTCGTCACGGCCAAAACACATGAAGCGCACATCTCCCCAGGTCCCAATGGTGCGTGATAGATTTCTAATGACGTGGAGTAACTCGTCGACTTTCTCGCATTCGTCAAGTGCATCAATGAACAGAAATGTTGTGTCAAATCTGGAATACTGCTGGTGTAGAGCATTGACTAGCTCTGAAATAGGCACCATATCCGATAATGGATAATTGTTTCGTAGGTCTTCAATCGCCTCTAGCGTGTTGGACATCCGTGTGATGACTTGATACAATAGAGAACGGAGCATGGAGCTTGGCAGAGATTTTTGTGAGTTTCTGAAGTCGAAATAGTAGTAACCGATATAGATGTTAGACGATGGCTGCAACGAAAATGCAAGAGCAGCTTGTACCGCAGTTGACCTATTTATAATAATATTAGTTATAATATTAGGAGATGCAGATAAAGAAAACTTACATGAGGACTGTTTTCCCGCACAGTCGGATGTGCGTATAAGGCACGTGACCTTTACACATCCGGATGTATGTATAATGAGAAGAGGGGTAACTACTAATACGCACATCCCCTAGTTTTTTATAACTTAAATAACTTATACTATATAATAGCTATAAAATTAAAAAAAACTATAATAAAATACTAGTATTTTAATAGTATTTTTTAAATATTTTTATTTATTTAATATTATTTTTATGAAGTATATATTTTATACTTTAAATATAAAAATTAAAATAAGATTTTAAAGTAAAATAAGATTATTATAAATTTTAAAACTATTTTTTAAATATTTTATAAATTATAAAGTCTTTAGTAAGTATAAAAGGTTATTAGGTTATTACTTAATAAAATAGATATTATTATTTTTTAAAAGTCTATTTAAAAAGCTTAATATAAAATAGAGTTTTATTATTTTAATAAAAATAAAATCTTTATAAAATAAAATAAAAATTCCACTATTTAATATTTATTATATATTATTTATATCTTTTTTTTTTTGATGTAATTATTAATATTTTAAAAAAATATTAAAAAAATTAAAATTCCTTTGAAGACTGGTAGATTATAACGTACCTTTTAGTAAAAAATAAAATATATAATTTAATATGATATAGTATATTACTAATTATTAATATAGAAATAAATACTATTAGAAGTCTGGTATTCTAATATAGTTCCCTTTTTTTTATATCCATTTTATATATAAAGTTATAAAGGTTATAAAATTAATAAGGGTATAGGGTAGTTAGGCTTCCCTTATACGCACATCCGGATGCGCAAAAGTCACGTGCCTTATATGCACATCCAGCTGTGCGGGTAGTGCCACCCCTAATTTTACTACCCTATTAATAAGTAGCTCTTTTAGTATCAGTTTATCATTTTATATAGCTAGCTTTATATTCACTATAGAACTCCTTTATAATCCACTCTTTCTTTTCTAATCCACCCCACTCAAATATCTATTCTCAATCATCTCTTTGATTCTGGGATTATCCATAACCCTAGCGCATTCCAAGGGCGTATAGCCGATTGCATTAGCAATAGATACGTCAATATCATCCCGGTCCGATAACAGTTTAACTATCTCTTCGTCCTGACAACACACTGCTACCAGCAATGGCGTGCCTATTATGTCATGAGACACATTTGGGTTAATGTCGTCATGATCCAATAGCAGTCTTGTTATATCGTGCAAATATCGTGTAGTTGCAAGATGTAGTGGGGTAGTCCCGTCTAAATGAGCGGCATTAGGATTGATACTCCTACACTTCAACAGAAGTATGACAACAGATGTAAGCCTTCTCTGTATTGCAAAGAGCAAAGGGGTAAGTCCATGCTTGTCGGGAGCATTTGGGTCGATACGTGGAGAGCTTAGGAGCAACTGGATGATAACCTCGTTCTGATCCCATATGGCTTGAAATAAAGGTGTTGTACCATCTTCTCCAGCCATATTCGGGTCGATTAACTTGCAGGCCAGGAGCGTCTTGACAATAACCTCGGTTCCACCCTCTACCGCTAACAAAAGTGGTGTTTGGCCTCTCCCATTTTTGAAATTTGGATCAGCCTTTTTGAACTCTGCTAGCACCTTCACAATTTCTTCAGCCTGTTGAATATCGCCTGATACAGGCAAATGCTGTTCAGTGAGGATACCATCGTCCGAGGTTCTCTTTTGAACAGCTGTCATAGCCATGTGCACAGCGAGAGTGAGAGGCGTGTTACCATCATTATTAAAGACATTTGGGTCATTACCATTGCAGTTCAAGAGGAGCTGCACAGCATTCGCCCTCTGCATCAGTACAGCGCCATGTAAAAGCGAGAGACCCATATTTTCAACCATGTTAGAGTCAATCTTGTGCCAATTTGAAAGTAAGCGGATAAGATTGCCATGATTCGCGGTCATGGCCCACCATAAGGGGACACGACCATTTTTATCGGGAATGTTGGCGTCAATCTCATGGTGGGACAGCAGTGTTTCCACCGTCGTTTCAAGACCCAATGCTGTTGCGTAGAGTAAAGGTGTGTAGTTTTCCAGATCAGTCGAGTTAATATCAACTCCACAGTTTGAAGGCAGTAACTTATTCAATATGCTCGGCAAAAGTCCTTTCTCGTTGCGCTGAGGTTTATCAAGTAACAGCTTGACAATACTCTCATTTCCTGCTCCGGCCGCATAGAATAGTGGTGTACGCCCAAAAATATCTTTTTTGTCCCGAGGATGACCTCTTTCAAGGAGTTCCAATACAGTTTGCGCATGCCCTTCAATAACTGCATAGGATAATGGTGTCCGGCCAGCAGAATCCATTGGATCCAAATGGTGCCCATTCTCAGTAAGTGTGCCGACAATTATTTCTAATCCGTAGAGGGCCGCAACGTGAAGAGCTGTGAAGCTTCTCGTGAATGTCTCAGTAATCTCAATATCAGGAGAGAGAATTTGAGGAAGTATAGCTTGGTTACTGGCCACCATCTTGACAGGGTCTCTGACTAGATCAAGGATGGAAGTATGAACATCTGAAATGACGATCTTGGCATAATATGCCCAAGAGAGAGAGGCGTAGGTGTAAAGTGGGTACGAACGAAGCCGTGTTTGAAGTTCGTCCTCAGTATCACACCAGCCACTTGAATTGGCAAATATGTCGTTGGATGACACGTATTCAATACATGTTCTTGCGAGTTTCAAACGAACCCCAGGGAACCACTTGTCCTTCGTTCGCATGAGGTACTCTTGGGTCGTATGGTGAGCTAAATGTACAGTATTTGTTTTTGCGTCGACTGTGATTAAACCAGCGCAAATAGCGATGATGTCTTCTGGAAATGGTATGTCACCTTCATCCACGTGGGCTTCACCGCACTTGACAGCTATCGCATACTGGAGTTCGAGGATAGTGAGATCTCGGATCTTGAAAGTAACCCAAGACAATGCCTCCATAGCCAATGCCTTTTCAGCCTCTCCTCGGTCCTCGATGCTCTCCATAGTTTTCTCGTATGCTTTGGCTAAAGCGATTACCATTTCATCATCCCTAGAGCCTCGGGTTTGCTTTTTAAAGGTTGCTAATTGTCTCCGAATATCGTTGTGTGTAAGTTTGTGACTAAGCAAATTCAGATACATCTTTGCAAGGAGGAACCTAAAATGTTAGTACTGTTTGCCTTTGACTGTCAAGTGGTAACTCACATTCCGTCAACTGCTTCAGATATACCCAACTTGATCTCTTCCTGTATTTCCTTGGACCTATGCGCACGGTGAGGTAGCTCCGTGATGTGTGATTCCAGGAACAATTCTACATCAGCGATGTCTGCCCTAATGTCAAATCTTTCAGCATGCGGGAAAGAACTGATAATGTCAGGAATTAATCTTGACGTGGCAAGCATATGTACGGCCGAGACCTTCTGGAGATCGCTGAGCTCCGAAAGTAGCTTAGCTCTACAACCATCGGTAGTTGTACACTCATCAAGGGCATCGATAATAACAAAAGCTTTCGAAAATGAATGCGCCGCGAGATTTAGGGCTTCGGAAATCTGTTGCCGCGAGGGGCGGCCTTTCGCTCTGAACTGCACTTCGAACAAAGGTTGCACTTCGTCTAGCAGTGAAGGATTAAGGCGGATGAACTGGCTTAGAAGGCTGCCGAGTAGGTTTTCAATCTTTTGTTCATCCTTTTGCCGGCTATTAAGATAGAGATAGGTGATGGCGATCCTGGAGTCGCCGGTAAACTGCGAAATCAGATCTTCGATCGCAATTGATGTTAGCACTGACTTTCCAGCTCCAGGAATGCCAGGGCAAAAGAGGAACCGGTTGCTGCTGGCTAGCCACGAACGATACTGTTTAGAGTTCAAGAACCAGTTTCCAGTTCCCTCTTGTCGAGTTGTGATATATCTGTTGTGCTCCACAGTGTGGTTAAATGTGGTAAGCCAGTTCAACATTGCCTCCTGTTGCTCGGTGAGAACATGTTGGAAGATCACATCGGTTTTAATGGAATCGATAGTAACTTGGTTGTGGATCTCGGTGATGCCTGGTTCTTATTAGTGGTTTGGTCTTTGACTGAAGCTGGATTCTCAGGAATAGGTGAATCGAAGTAAGATAAACAAAGCACGAAATACAAAAGGAGAACATGTAATGATTGAATTCAGAAATAGTGGCTTGTACCGGACATATGCACTACTAACCTTTCTTGATTTCTTCCGACCATGGGGCTACACTGTTGACAGTGACAGGCTTCAGGACACAAATAAGCTCCCTTGCATATGCAGCAGCGGCAAGGGCCGCATACTTATGCCATTCGTCGTTCTTGTGGGAGTCGCAATAATCACAGATCCCTCTAATAACGAGGCACGGCCAAGTGTTCATCAGTCCTCCAGCTTCCATCTCGAAACACAGGATACCAAGATCTTTCGCATATTGATCTCTTTCGTCAACATGCTTCATGAGTGAGTTCGCAGTTCCTATTGTTCCGTAATGGACTTGGACTATACGGCGATTGTGGCGTTCTGGTCGTGCTTTGCTCTGACTCTTCTCGCATTTCTTACAGTCTTTCCCCCCTTGATGTGTGAACCCAGAGACATAAAGGTGGTCCTCAGTTGGCCGATTGTAGTATTCAGGCATATCTTCCATTCTCTTCAAATGCGATGCGATGTTATCAGGCTTCCGAGGGTCGTTATACTGTCGCTTGATAATGGGAAGAGCTCCAAGCAGAACCTTGGGAGGAGCGCTAAGCTGACCCATCCGCTGATAGTCAGGTTGTCCATTTGGTAGCTTAAGTCTCTTAACAAAGTCATACTGCAACACTCCTCCATGCTGTCCGCTTGGTTGGCTGACTACCACATCCCCAAGCCGGATGTCGTTAATTTCGGTTGGAGCCCCGCCACCAATGCCAACCATTAGCGCAAATCGCACTTTCGTAAAGCTCCGAACCATGTCTTTGGCGACACTCGTTGCTGAGCTCTCGCCGTATTGACCAGCAGCTAAACAACCGATAACGATGTTATGGCCATTGATGGCCCCAAAGGTGTAGGTGTTATCGTCGTTCATAGCCGCTGTTGCTGGGCCCTCCAACTCGTAGTCGAGCATCCGACAAGCAGCTTCAAACTCTTCTTGGAGTGCACATATCCATCCGATGGTGTAGTCATCGACACTTGGCTCCGGAGGCGGAGGGGGGGTAGCGTCTGCCGACATCGACACGGTATTGCACTAGATAGCTTAGTCCCAGTCTCTAAGAAGGTAAATCCTGAAACACTAACCACTGACGAGAAATAGTCTTAATACAAGTTACTGAGATGAGGCTGTATACTTGGCTGAGTAAGGGCTAGACTAAAAGCAAAGGAGGAGAAACATGCTCAAGTCTACCGGTAGAAACAGAAGGGTGGTTGATTGCCTCTACTTAATAGATAATGGCCGCTGGAACTGGGTTGCCCAGCAACCCAGGTAGCCAGGGAGTTTAGCCAAAACTCAGGCATCCTGGCTATTTTCATGCCACGGCGGGCGGGGAAGTAAGACATGTTGGACGATGGCGTGACGGGAAGGCTACACCTAAACCCCTAAAAGATTCCCAGTAAACCAAGATACCCTATTATCCCCGGTTTACTTAGATATCGGACTAACCAGTGCTCCTGTAAGCAGCGGGAAGGCTACTTAAGTTACGATATTCTTTTAAAATACCCTTAAATCTAGCTTTTTAATTAATTAGATTGGCCATTTACTACCCTAGAAATTAACTCTACTGGTAAACATTCAGGGATTTAGGTGTACTTAGCACCTACTAATTTCGGCAGGGCGGGAGCCAAGGCTTCAGAGTGGGGAGCTGAAAGCACAACCTTGCAAGATTGAGTTTTTTTAGTTAAGATCGACCCGCCCGGCTGTGTTCGCCGGTCACCTAACCTATACCCAGTCAGACGTACAGTACAGTTCCGTGCAAAGTATTTAACAACAAGACCACCAAAGATAGATAATAGAATAAATAAATAAATAAACTATTTAATGATTAAAAGACTTTAGACATAATCCCACAGAAAATTATTATGACTTCTACATTACCACTGTATGTGGCGCTAGAAAGATTGGGGAGTTTTGGTTGATAAAGAGGATTTCCTTAGCTACTCCAGTATCGATGGCTCGCATGATATCGCCAGTAGTTTTGACTTTATCGAATTTAATTAATAAATCTGTACCAAGAGAGAGGTATTGGAGAACGTACAGAAGCCTCCAACTAGGAAAGGTACGGGGTACCATGTCTTCCATCTAACAAGTTCAAAGGCGTGTAGTGAGGGTTGTGAAGGCGAAGAGAACTGCGAAGAGAATGGCCGTTGGAGCTGATGGAATATATTTCTAGCGCTGAAAGAGCCAATCATTAGTAGTCCACCCGCTGGTGTTCGGCTGCTCTGACATGTTGATAAAGGTAGTGATCTATTGTGAAGAATAAGGTACAGATAATTAACTGTTGGATAGGACAGTTGTAGGGCGGCTTTTATTCAAAGATTAAGTGATATTGGTGTTTAGAAAACTGTTGTGGTTGTTGTTGAAATAAGGAGGATTCTACGGAGATGGTAAAATATACAACAACCACGATAAAACTTCCTGATAGCTACTACTCACTATTTTTAGCTTCTCGTAGTTGAAGAATATGCTGTTGATCTCTTTCAGTGGCGTAGGGCTATGGTGAGGTCATTGTATCTCACGGCTACGTTGATGGCTTTCTAGCTTATCAACCTTGCCACTTCTACCGTCCTCTACCTTGTACGCTTGGTATGGACAGAATATTGTTTCTCTCCTTACAGTCTGACGAGACTTATCTCAGAGGGATTGATCCATAAAGATCAAGGCTGTACAACAGACGAATTTGGATTGGACAATGATTGCAACGCTAACCAAACCCCAGCCCCCTGGTCCCTGCTCGCACTGTTGATGGACCTCGCATTCCAATGCGATTGGTCTTGTCTCAAGCTATGGACTAAACGGTGGGGGATTTTCCAGGTCCAAGGCTCGATTAGGTAAGAATGACAGTGCCAAATAACTAATCTCAACCCCCGCTAACAGCTCGAGAAATTATCCGAGTTAGCCACTTTATTTTGGCCTTATTCTTCTCGCGCTCATCCAACAATTAACACGAGACAACCCGAGATACTTACCGACGCCCGATTGTTGATCTTGGTGGCTTGGCTCGTCATGACATCTCACCAGGATTCTCGCCGCGCACACCTCAAGTCTAAGAATGGCTGCCAAAACTGCAAAAGAAGAAAGGTCAAGGTGTGAGACCACTGCTTTGTCGAGCGGAAGGTCTACTTAGCTGACGTCCAGTTCCTAGTGTGGCGAAGAGCGACCATCCTGCCGGAACTGTGCAAGACGTGGAGAAGTATGCGGCCTTTTGGATTTTTCTTTATCCTTGACCGCAACTCAACGTGCCCCCTCGCCTCAACCTCCCACACGTGTCCCAAGCAGAAGCGAGAGCGAGGCAACTTTACCACTACCAAGAGCGTTATCCGTAGATGGTCTCAGTTCTGGAATGCCAAGTCTCACAATGCTAGATCTGGAGCTTCTTCATCACTATAGCATATCGACCTCTTTGACTCTGTCTGCCGATCCACTCGTACGCAATTACTTCCTTGAGCGCGCCCCGCAACTGGGCTTCTTGCATCCATATGTGCTCTATTCTCTGCTGGCGCTGGCGGCCTCACACCTGGCGCATTTTCGACCAGAGTCGCGTCGGTACTATTACGCCCAAGCCAGAGCTCGTCATACGTCAGCCACATCCATGGCTACATCTCTTTTGTCCAATATCTCGACAACAAACGCAATACCCATGTATTGCTTCAGTATCATGACAATGTTTATTTCGTTTGCCAGCCTGAGAGATCAAGACCATCTCTCTTTCCATGCCAATTCTGTTATGCCAAGCTGGTTCGGTCTTTTCCGTGGCGTGCGCACTGTATTGGAAGCAAACAACCGTGCCATTTACTCGTCGTCAATCTCCTACCTTTTTTATTCTACAGAGGTCAACAGGATGTGGGGATCCAAGCAGGCAGACTTTGCAGCACTGATAGAGTTCCAGACCTATATTCAGGAGAGCGCGTTGGAAGACGAGCAGACAAAGCAATCGCTAGTCGAGGCCTTTCAAGACCTCAGAAGATCCTTTTACTTCTTATGGTGAGGATCTTGGTAACGAAGCCAAAATTCGCAGCTTGTTTATATGGATGTACAAGGTCCCAAACGAATTTCTCTCTTTAATAAGACATACCAACAACAAAGCACTATGTATACTTGCCTTCTTTTCTGTACTTATCCACCGACTAGAGTACAACTGGTGGTTTCAGGGCTGGGGTACGCACTTGATTGAGCACATATACATGTCTTTAGATGATGTTCACCGTTTCTGGATACGCTGGCCTATACAAGAGATTGGATGGATACCTAAACGTGACGGCAGCTAGGTCCAGTAGCTTCCAGTTCTCTTTTTGGTCAAGACTAGTACGTCTTAAGCGCAGCATTTCAATTCATCGAAGAGGCAATATGGTTGAAGATAGGTAGGCTGAAGCTAAGCGAATTTCTTTTATATACAAGTCCAACTTTCTTCCTAAAACAACTAACTGGTGAGGGAGAGAACCAACTAAAACCTTGTGCTGCGAGCGAGTGAGTATGTAGTACTGTCTTCTAACGAACTCTCGAGATCTTGAAGCCACCGGGCACCATCTCCTGGAAGAAGCCATCAGGATCGTACTTGTTTGCAGCCTCTTTGATATGCTTAACGTTAGCTTCGCCGTAACTTCCAAGGACGTTCTGTCGTGGGTCTGAGTAGGGAAGATATCTAAGCTTGCTTAAGCTTCCGACTCTCTCGGCAAAGTCCTCAATTCTCTTGTTTGTAGCCGCCACGATCTGATATACGCGGGGGTACAGCTCCTCCCTGTTTGAACCTATCAGGGTGACTCCAAAGACGAGCAAGATCTTGTTCCGGGTATCGTGCTCAAGTCCTAGCATGTTTCCTCCCTTTTCTACACCATATGATGACATGTAAGACTGGAATGGCTGCAAGTCAAGGATTGTGGTAAAGTTCTTGGGACCGAGTAAGGTCTTCATTTCCTCGACAAGGCCATCATACTGATCGTAAGCGTAACGTATGACCTTTGGGTCATTGAAAACGAGGAGAGATCCAGCTCCAGCACTCCTAGAAAAGGGTCAGTGTCTTGTATCTGTTGATTGTTTCGATGTTAACTTACCGATATTGACCAGACAGTTGAGTGCGATTAGCAGACTGTGAGAGACTCTGTGACTCCTTTGTAATTGGCGCTAACGATGGGATACTCTTGAAACCATCGAATGCGGTGGTGTTAGAGTCGTTTTAGTGTTGATTGTCGTCAATGTGACAATACTGCGCTCCTGTTCTGGGTCGTAGGTCATAATGGCGATCAAGGCATTGTCCTTGAATGACTGATCGAGATTGGTGAAGCCAACAACTCCATCGATAATATCGCCTTGCTCCCGGGACATAACCTTTCTCTCGATGTACAGATTCTCGGCCGGGAATGCTTCCATGTCAAACCTGGTGACGATACCAAAGTTACTGCTGCCTCCCTTCAGTGCCTTGAACAAATCTGAATGGGCCGTCGCATTGGCATTAATAATGTCGCCGTTGGCCAAGACAACCTCAAAATTGACGATAGTGTCACAGGAGAAGCCGTATCGTGCCGCATACCAGGAGATGCCGCCGCCGAGAAGGAGTCCACCGACGCCGACAACAGCTTCTCTTCCGCCCGTTACCAGGACCCCGTGTTCTTCCAGCTCAGCGTAAACTTCTCCCCATCGAGCTCCAGTCCCAACACTGGCGATATTGGTGTCTGCATCGTATGTTGTGCGGTTGAGTTGGGTGAGGTTGATTATTACGCCTTGCTCGACATTGTTCTGGTTGCCATTACCGTGTCCACCGCTGCGAATGGCGACATGCCAAACTCCAGCGCCATCCCCTACAGATCGAATGGCGGTGATAGTTTCGGAGACTTCTTCAGCGGTAGTCGGAAGAACGAAGCACCATGGTTGTTTGCGCGTGTCGATGGCATAAGAACTATTGTTGACAAGAAATGAGTAGAGGGGCGAAGATGGCATATGTACCGTGTGGAATAGATTGGTGGCTAAGAGTGCATCGCACTTGAAACAAGTTAGAAAGTTACACTGAACTTGATATGGAGTGGCTTACTGGGGGGAAACCTGTCCGGTTTTGGGGGGCATTAGACGTAGCTGAACCACGCCCTTGCACGACATTGAAGAGCAGCGGGGATAGGAGTGCCACAGCCGTGATCGCAATGGGCTTCGGGACCAACATAGTGATGAACTTCTGAAGAGCGAAGATGAGAGACTAATGTCTAAAAGTTGCTTGGGTGCTAAAAAAAAAAAAAAGAAGGAAGATGTAATGTTGATTAAAGCTTGTTATACCGTAGAGTATTGTTGTTTTTCTCGATAGACACGTAGAAGAGACAGTCGATATATATCCATTTCACGAGAAAGAAATAGCTATTACCGTCGTTACTTAGATACTGGCCATGATGATCGCCCCGAAGATTATGCACTGCCCTTTCATGGGGTTATGACAGAACGTCATGGAGTAAAACTCTAGACCCTCAATGATGATGGAGAAGGCGACCAATACCTTAGCAATACGACCAATGTAAAGCGAATCCAATTCTAGGGCTGAGTAAGATCTACACTGGCGAAATGAATTATGGCTCTTGATCTGCGTAAAACTGGCCTTGCTTGTTTAGTGTGGCTTATAGGGACTATAGGAGCGGTATCCGTAGGAGCTCAAGACTCGCAAAGCACGCCGATTGGTTCGGGCCTTATCTTAAAACTGAGGCTCGGATGCCATCATTAGCGAGGTCCACAACGGCTCGGATAGTGGCTGCACGAAAATCAATCTCAAAGCTGCAGTTCTAAGATAAGATTATTATATTAGACTATATTAGCCTTGAATTTAATTTTCCTCACACTTTCTTGTTTATAGTAAAAATACTTATGTCATATTGATCATGACAGTTTTCGTCTCAGTCCATGCCCTTAGTCCTCCAAGACCCCACTCCCCTCCAGTTGTCTTGAAGAAAAGTCTGCTGATACGGTCAATGCCAGCCATGACGGCCCCGAATTCGGCTGCGAAACGTGAAACCTTTAAATATTTTGTTTAAAGACGCTAGTAGTTGATCCATAATCGGTGGTGGCGCGAGTAATGATATCTCCACGCTGAGCGACAGTTCTTCTATTCTGCTTGGTTTCGACATAACATGGTTGCGCCTAAAATAACAATAGCCTTTTGGCTGAGCTTCCTCTCCTTCCTCCCGGGAAGGACTCTTCGAATTTTCAGAAATTTCCCCAGCTATACTCACAAGACCTAGAACTTGATGGATAAAACCTTGGCTTTTGTTAAGTGACCTGCAGAAATATCCCAAGAGTATACCGAGGCGGGCAAGGTCATTGTCTGAGCCCCGTTTGTTGTAAATGTCGCAAAATGATATACCAGTTACTATCATAGAAAGGCAGAAGAGGATACTAAAAGACCTTATGTTAGAGACTATTCATAATGACTAGTTTAATACATGGAGAAAGTGAGATTTACTTCCTAGTAGACTCTTCATAAAAAACATCTCTCGAACACAGATGTCTCATACTTTGAACAGCATTGGAGACAGCTTCCCGAATTATAAGATAGGTGGAAGATTCTGG
Organism: Fusarium sp. JS626; assembly: GCA_000966865.1. NCBI lineage: Eukaryota > Fungi > Ascomycota > Sordariomycetes > Hypocreales > Nectriaceae > Fusarium > Fusarium sp. JS626. The sequence continues at coordinate 5,314,849 of JWIV01000063.1, read as the reverse complement.
TTGGAAGGTGCGCCACTCGGGGCAATGCCATCGGCCTTGAAGGACCAGAACAAGCTCATAATATCGGATATTAACTGAGTCTTCCAGATCGGCCATACGTTTAGAGCCACTACTAGATCGGTGAGCGAATTTATGGCGGATACCTCGGAGAGACACCTCTCTCCATGCAATGATCCGCTCGTGGAGACTATAAATGGTTGACTCCATCTTCTGAGGATCGTGGATGTCTTTGTTGAGGTACAGTTGCGGCGTCACGATGGAACACAGTGTGGCATATTCGTAAAGAGGGGCGATATCTTGGTTAATAGCGTTGGAACCATTGACAGTGCTGTTGGATGTCTCCATCTTCTCGGGAAAATGGTCTATCGTTGCGTCATTTATCATCTGCAAACCCTTGTTAGCTCGCCAAAGAAAAATGCCCATCAACTGGGTGGCTGTACGGAAGAGATGCCTGCACGCATTAAATAGGGCTTTTCCAGCGTGTAGAGGAACCAGAAAGCCCGCTTGGCCCTCATTTGGTCTTGAGAGGACAGTTGCATTTGCTGGATGGCATGCTTACTGTCTAGTCGCATCCGGAGCGACTGCTGCACAACACTAGCAAGGAGATAGTTAAAATCGAGTTGAGGGAAGAATTGACTGCAGTATAGCTTTTGGTCTAGTTAGTACAAACATCTCCCTTGCTTCTCTTCTTTCTGGTGAGATTATTCGTCTGTACTTACTAGAAGAACAGATGACTGGACAATGATGTTAGAGGAGACAAGAAAAAGCGACTTTGAACCACAGGGAAGACTATACCTGAAAGTGCAGAAGAGTATCTCGACTGCTATCATGCGCATTGAATGCTTTATGATCACGCATGGACTGTTGAAGGAATCTTGAAGCAATGCTATCACAGGGACCTTCCTCTAAGCTTTGATCTCGCCGCAATGCACCGACTCCGAGAATACCATTCGCCAACGCTGAGTAGGCCGGGACACTGTGGCCTTGGAGGAAAACTTGATCGGTGACAAGCTCCGCAAGATCTCTGTCTATGAACAACTGCGGTCTGGATCCTAGTCAGCTTTTGGCTATGCGCCATCAAACGAGGGAATATGCGATAATAATAAACAAGAGTCATTTACCCATCGAAGAAATTGCTATAAAAATCTGTAAACTGGCGATTAGAATAAGAACATCTTGATATCTCGAGTTTTGTGCTCCACTGTCCCCGTGCCAAATAAGCACGCGTTGAAAGGTGACGGTTTCTAGCTCCCGGGCACTTGCCATAAGAAAGGAAAAACCGCTGTCCTAGATGATATGTGCTTTCAGAGTTCTCACTTACGATCCAGGTAGTCACGCAAATCACTTCGTTCAATACTTTGGTTGCTTGAAGCTTGGTTGGCGTCGATTGGAGCAGGGACTTTGTATAACAGAGCTTGTGAGCTGGATATTAGCTTTTGTAGCAGCATGGGCACGTCATGAAACTTCCTCAATGGAATGTCTATCGATTTGTCAATATTAAGCATAAATATTGTAAACAAATCAGTTCTCCCACGACTCTGCGTCCGTTGTAAAAGATCTTTTAGTTGCTGATAGCTGTCTGGAGGTGCAGCCTTTGACTGGACATAATTGTCAAGTTGGTTGGTCATTTCCATGTCCAAATTCGTGGTAGCAAGAATCTGAGAATCTGGGCCTTGAGCATGAAAATCCCAGCTTGTTAAGAAGTCCATATCGTAAAACGGCGTGAGTTGACTGGTTGCGTTGATCCAGATTGAACCAAATGAAGAATTGATACTAGGTGTATCTAAGTGATGGCTAAGTGATTCTGATATAGGATCTGGATTCCCAGAGGAATATTCTGAGATATTTGGAAGGCCCTCTACTGTGCTTGTATCTGCTTATTGGTGATCAATACTTCTTCACTGAGAAATGAGATGGTATTAAACTAACTTGTGGTGCTGTTCATTAGGCTGGGACTTGATGAACCCGTGGACGGCGTGACCGGAGCACGGTTAAGCCGGCGAGAACCTGGAGGTCGCCCTAATCGCTTGTCGCTATGAGCGGGTGTACATTCGAGATTGTTGTTCTGTAGAAATTGTCAGTTCCTGATCAACAGCAACTGCCCAGCCCTGATGCTCAAGTCCCTGGCATCAGCCGATGAAGGACGACTTACTTCACATTCTGAACACGACGGTTTCTTCCCATCACCTAGAACGTCCCCGCATAATATTAGCTTCTGACATTACCTTGTACTGATATCAGATAGATCATACAGCGAACCTTTTTGTTCTTACATGCCTGACATGCACCTCGTCGGCGTCGAGTAGTGAGCCGCTTTGAGGGATTAAATTCTGGCGTATGACCACCCATTATCTCACATTGACGGATTGACCCTGATCTGGAAGAAAATGAGGCTATAAGACTATAGTGCACATGATAAGGAAAAAAACAAGAATCCCCCGAGGGGCATAGTGATAAAAGCCAGCAAAGCGTGACCCAATGTTGTATCAAAGTTGTCAGAATTGATATCTTATCCTAATAGAGGATGCTAGCCTGTCCGAGGGTGATATATAGCACATGTAAAAGGGGCCACATATTGGCTTCCATCACCTGTATGAATAGTGATTCAGGTATGTGATATAGTAGGTGGCGTAGGACAGTGAACAGAGATAGCTTTATTTGGGCGAATTGTTAGCAGGGCTGCACTTTCTCAGTGAGGGGCACCGAACTTTCAGCTTGTCTCAGGCCAGCCTCGTTCATGGCAGCAGTACTGTGGAGGCGGGCTGAACTCTGCAGATCGTTGCATTTTACGGCAGAAATCTGCCGGTAAAAGTCTAAGGACACGTCACACGGAGCAGCCGTGGAAAATGACTATGAGACAATCTTGTGATTGGACAACAATCCTGGTAGCAAAAAGGCCTGCGCAGTTTGTTTTCGAAGTTCTGTGCCCCATAGAACAGAAGTATCCTGCGGTTAAACTTACAGAGGTTTGTAGCCGCCCACAAAATAACTCAAAGAATTAGGAGGGCCCCCCACAAGGATTGACTGCATTATCTAACAGGACGAGATGAGCACTGTTTGCGGATACCATGCACTAATAAGGATAGGGTCCTTGCATTACCTCTTTCCGGGACTGAAACACGACACGGATCGGTCATCGTGATTGGAGGCTGAAAAAGACAGGGGGTTTCAAAATTAGTTAGTGCGTTAGGATTGCCGTAAAAATTCCCAAAGGATCAGAGATCAGGCCACAACAGGGTGCTGTAGATGTCTAGATGAAGTAGTAGGTCCGATAAATATCTGGACATGTGTGACTGAACAATTCAGATTATTTCTTCTGATGGGTTCTTACACTGAACAAGGGGAACTATTTCAAGTTCAAAGAGCAAACTAATGATGAATCATAATTCAAAATGCCTCAGCGCTGGTTACGAATACTTTTCCCATCACATGCAGGGTAGCTGTGAACAAGTTGAGCTGATTGAAATTATCTGTATTATACTAGCAAATTGATAACACACGTAAAATCCAATGAGTCCTTGTTTATTCCTTAGGATGTCGAGGCTCGTAAATAAACGGCTTGAACGCAAAGTCTCAAAACAGACATCTACTATTTCAAACCACTGGAAAAACCTTGCTTCTCTGCCTAAGCCGCAGCAGCCATAGCGGCCTGACTGTCCTTGAACATTTTCTGAACCGAGGGTCGGTCCGAAGTCGCTTTGTACCAAGCAGAATAAGCAGGATAATTCTTCTTCAGCTCTAAACCTTCCGCCTCGTCACCAAAGATGTAGGGAATGAGCGACGCCCAGGGAACAAATGCCAAATCAGCAAAAGTACTGCACCAGCCTGTCAGCTTTTTGTCACGTAATATAACTTCTCATCACTTACCATTTGTCTCCAACAAGATATTCTCTACTTTCAAGTGCTTTGTCCAGGACAGATACCACTCGAAGAACCTCGTCTTGGTATCGCTTCATGGCTTTCTCTCCCTGATCAGGGTTCTGTTTGAAAAACCAGGCCTCTCCATGAGAAGTAGCCTGGCCCGTCACGTGGAAGTGAAGCCACTGTTTGACTTCGAACCTTTTCAGTGATGTGTAGTCTAATGTCTTTTCCTTGTCGTAGGTCTCCACGAGATATTCAATGACAGCACCGCTCTCCCAAAGAGTGACGCCGGTGTTGGGATCCTCAATTGCTGGAACGCGTCCATTGACGCAGATCTTTTCATACTCCGGCTTGGCCATATCGGCCGATGCTATAACCTTAGTTATGGACGCACACTGAGGACAGCCCTTGACTTACAAAGAAGCTCCAGCTTGTACGGAATGTTGAGCTCGTTAATGATGATAACAACCTTCCTTCAATGTGTTAGAATGAAACAGCGTGAAATGGGGCGCAGTTACCAAGGGGAGAGGCCTGTAGATGAAGCTTAGCAATGTTGTTAAAAAGAAGATCTAAGATCCAAGACTAACCCTCGGGGGAACCGTAAAGAATGATAGGCTCCATTTTAGTCACTTGCAAGGTTTGTTAGTAGAACAGAGTTGATGGTGATGAAGGTTTGGAGAAAGAGCTGAGAGACTGACTGAGAATAGAGTAATCTTTAAGCAAATAAAAGAGCATTTAGTGATGATACATTTACTGAGAGAACTTGAGGTCAATATCTCAGCATCTACTAAAATTAAAGAACCGGTAATTAAAATTCCCTGGCGGTTAATTCTGTGCCATAAAATAATCCGGATCCATAAATATTAGCTTGTTTTATTGGGTGGATGGTCGACCCCAATAATCGCAGCACTCCATTCCTAAGGATAATTAAACATTACCGGTTCTTAACCTTTATACCATTCGCCTGCTCACATGGTAGTCAAACTTAATTAACCGCCCCTGAACGTTTGGGAAAGAAAAGTTTCCGGCGGCAGATTGGTTATGCCGCCTTTGTACCTTTTGCCAAGTCTCAGTACGACTGGACCGGATGAGTGACAGATCACTTTCTAATGCCAGAAATTGTAAACAAAATCACATTTTGGGAAAGAAAAGAGTGCAAAAATACACCGCTTTACCAATATCCCATGGCTAACTCCATCCATCATTTCTCTCCATAGAATTTCTGGCTTGACTAGCGAGGTAGCCCGACAGCTTCCATCATGGCAGACACTAAACAAGGCGGCCCTACCATGTTGCCAGACAGCACGACGCCATTGCTTCAAGGCGAACGACATTCGACTACCACTGTGGGCTACTCAACGACTGATAGAACCTCCTTCGTCGGCGAAAGTCATTCCCACGATGCCGATGTACCGACAGTTACAGAATCGAGTGCTCATGGAATTGAGGCCGATCTCAGCGGCGACACGACCGACGAAGACGAGTCGATCATCCTGGGAGGCCTACAACTCGGCCTTCTAACACTTGGTCTCAGTCTTGCCACCTTCGTCGTGGCTCTAGACAACACCATAATAGCGACAGCTATTCCTAGAATCACTTCTGCCTTTAACTCCCTGGACGACGTCGGGTGGTATGGAAGCACTTACCTGCTGACTGTGACTGCGTTGCAACCTTCTTTTGGTCGCATATACACCTTCTTTAACGTCAAGCATGTCTACCTGTTTGGTCTAGTTGTATTTGAGATCGGATCGATATTATGTGCAGCAGCGAATAGCAGTAGAATGTTCATCGTCGGCAGGGTCGTGGCCGGCGTGGGCGAGGCGGCTTTGTACAGTGGATGTAAGTCTTTTCTTCTTACCTTGCGGCCCTGGATACACTCTGACTGTCGCATCAGCCATGACTATTATCGGTCTTACTGTACCGTTGAACAGACGTCCAATATACCTGTCCCTGATTTCATCCATGTACGCAATCTGTTCAATTATTGGACCTGTTATAGGTGGGGTCCTGACCGACAGAGCGTCATGGCGATGGTGTTTCTGGGTAAGATAGACGAAATACAAGGTCCAGTCTCTCCAGTCTTGCTTACCTGAACGATTCAGATCAACCTGCCTATTGGTGCTGTGGCTTTCGCTGCTGTTGTGGCCTTTTTCAAACCACCTCGGCGGACTGAGGATGTTCTCACTACCAAACAAAAGATTCTTGAAGTTGACGTCTTGGGCACGATTCTGTTGAGTTCTTCGATTGTTTGTCTGCTTGTCAGTTTACAATGGTTAGTGATTAATGATACTACATAGTCCTTCAGATTCTTTTGTGTACTAACTCGTTACAGGTGGGGGACGACTTACCCATTAGGCCACCCGAAGGTATGGGGATGTCTCTTGGTATTCATCGTCCTCTTTGCTCTTTTTGTAGCTCAACAGGTTCGGAGAGACGAGCGTGCCACAATTCCACCAAGGATATTTAGGCAAAAGACTGTTTTCTGGTCTTGCCTATACTCCTTCTTTCTTTCCATGGGAACATTCACCCATGTTTACTATCTTCCCTTTTACTTTCAAGCAGTAAAAGGCACCACAGCAGAAGGGTCTGGCATTCGAACCATTCCATATCTAGCTTCGAATATTATCGCGTCCATTATTATTGGAGGTGGTACTACGCTCGTTGGCTTTTTCAAACCCTTCATGCTGGCTGGCGCAGCTGTTTTCACCATCGGTTCGGCTCTGATCGCCGCACTTGAGATAGATTCCTCTGCGGGCAAATGGATCACATACGAGGTTCTAGCCGGACTTGGGGCAGAAGCCGGGCTCCAGCTCCCCTTCCTTGCTGTCCAAGCTGTCCTGAGCCAGCAAGACATGCCCACTGGCATCGCTGTCGCTACCTGTTTCAACAGTCTCGGTGGTGCTCTCGCAATATCCTTTGCGCAGACCCTATTCTACCATGGCTTGAGGACAAATGTCCCAAAGTACGCACCCGAGGTTCCAGTCGAAGTCGTAATATCGACAGGGCCAAGCTGCCTTCAAGACCTGGTGAGTCCAAAATCGTTACCGAGAGTTCGGAAGGCATACATGGAAGCGTTACGCAGCTCTTTTGTTCTTGCAATTGTTGTGGGAGGTATTGGGACTGTTTGTGCTTGTTTTGTTGAATGGAAGAGCATCAAGGAGGAGAAACCAGCCCAGACGGAGAGTCGCGATGAGTATGATGTTTGTGGAAACAATGATGGAGCTAATGCTTCCTATTAAATGTCTTTATAAAGGTGTAGAATAGATTTAGATTATGAGTTAATTCTTTTTACTTATCGCTATCCTATGTACTTGATCTTTATGCTTAACTTACCATATAACGCGAGAAATACTATTCATGGTTTATTTCGCTCAATAACAACGAGCTTATACGTATACCCCAGTTTCTTGTAACGTTAATCTTAAGGTAAAATTGGCAATTTGCATTTGGGGCAGGAGGCTCTCTTCCGAACTGTAAACCCAGTGAATATATTCACAATGACCTAGATAGAAATAAGGAAATAGTACGAAGGCAATACAAAGCAAATCTATTCAAGCATAAAGTCCCACCTCTGTACACAGTTTCTGTAAGATAGTAGCAGTATTTGCACCATAAATCCTTCCAACGACAGCCAGGCTATTTAGAACGGATGATCTATAGGGAGCGTCATGGCGTGTGTAAGAATCTCCACTAAACCTTCTGTGAACGGACCTAGGAATTCCCGTGGCCATCGGCTCTGGAGACGGGTCGTCCAGATAGAGATTTGATCCTTTGGCGTTGCCGTCGATGAATACACGTCGACAAAGGTACACTTCCAGCAGGTTTGGTGATACAGGGTACTCGTTTGATGCCCTGATCTTCTTCAGGATCTTTTGTGCCCGGGAATAAACACGTCGCTCGATGCTGTCATCTACACTAACTAATAGCCTCGCTGGATCGCCTCCATCCACGGATAGGATATCGCTTCCATGTCCGTAGGCTTCGTCTTTGTTCCCAATAAGAGCCTGTCGCACGATGTGAAACACATAAAACAGGTATCCAAGAGACCTGAAGTCATGGGGTGTCTCCTTTTCAGGGACAAGTCCAAAGAAGGTCGCCCAAGCGGGTTCCTTCTCATTCAGCACATGCAAAACATGGTGGATGGATGGACGGGTGCCCCTCACTAGAGCATCGTGAATAGTTGAGCATACCAAATCTGCACCAGGAGAGACTTTCACATTGCATACGTCGGAGGACTCACATCTCCGTGACATCTCATGGTTGATGTAGCCCCGAAAGATGTGAGAAATCTGTTCATGGCGCTTCTTGACCGCATTTAGCCATTGCAAGGCCTCTTGGAATGTGCAAGAGTGTGATTGTAAACAATCATCGACGGACTGGTAGTAGTGAAAACTCGGAATATCCAGGGCTAGAGTCAGTCGACGATTTGACTGGGGATGATCGTTTCCATTCGTACTACGGCGTACGTTTTCTCGAAGTAACACAGCCAAGTCCGCGATGACAGGTGCACTGCGCGCTATGTATTCCACTTCGTATAGCGTAGGTCCCATACTTTGCAGCCTTTTGACGTCAATCCCCCGGCACTTGTCAAAGCTTGATTGGAGTGCTCTCATAGAGAAGAGGCATACGCCCGACACAATGGTCAAGTTCTGTAAGTTAAGGCTGTCCCGCTTGCTAGAGACTACCTGGGATATGATTTGAGGCGTGGGGCTTGAGAAATGCAAATATTGAGTGGAAACCATATCGCAAGTCTTTGTGAGGAAGGCTGGAAAATGAAAAAGAGTCTTGGCGAAAAATGTTATCCCCTCGACGTTTAAGGCATGTCCCTCGCAGGGCGGTCCCCCGACAAGGCCGCTGGACGTGATAGACATGGAGGCTGCTCTCTGTTCCCCTTTGTTGTTGAAGATATCGACAGCTTTTCGGGCCAGTTGGGTCCCTTTCGCCACAGCTTTAGAGTACCTGGTGGTATCTGCACTTTTGTAATGCTGTTTATGTTCGTCTCGTACATGATAAAATCCGGAGATGACCGATAGACTATCTTGTGGAATTGAGGAGGACTCTAGGTCATGGAATGAAATAATGGGTAGGTTTCCCGGTGTTGTTTGAAGATCAGCGACCAGGAGTGTTTCTGCCATTGACCCCATGGTGCATTGAACAAAGATAATTAGAATGGCTGTTGAGGTACTTGTTGATGAGGAGTAATCTATCCGTAGTGTTTGGCATTTATAATAAAGAAAAAAAGGAATAAATTAACAAAAGACCGAGATCGTCCATGACTTAACATACGTTGCTGATCTACATCAAGATTCTGATATATTGCTTATTTCCTTTTGTATCCTAACCTCATTAAGCAAACTGACTAACTATATAAAACGCCGGGGAAATATTAACTGGACTGGTACACTTAACGACCTACAGTATGTCATTGCTGTCCATTGTCTCCCGGATAGTTGAGCATAGTAAAAATAATTTAACGAACTTAGCTATGTCCTGAATCAGCCGGTAAAGGGCAGGCACCTCGGGTTGAAATGCGCCGAGCCAAAGTTAGAAGAAAATTGACTTAGCAGAAGCAGGTGATGCCGGCCTTATTCTGAACAATGTTCCGAAACATATCGTAGTGAGAAACTGGACATATCCGGCTGGTATGGAGGTGGCAATGAGAGATGGGCTAATTTACCGAAGGACTCGGGGTTTGGAATTAGCCGAAAGTGGGAAGGAAACAGCCACATTTCCGAGAGTGAGATTCTAATGACTGTAATTATTTGTGAAATTGTTACAGGTAATATTACTTGGGATAATTATTCTAAAGTTGGACATGTATATATGTTGATATTTATCGTTGCAATTATTAACATCTCGCTGCTTAGACACAAACACCTTTGCTATTCTACAGCTGTTCCACTCTTACAACAAGCACTATTAGACCCAGCTTCAAGCTTTCTCTCCATCACTTATCATCTTTTGGCATCCTTTAGCAATCCGAAAATGAGTATTGGAGCACTTTGGGATTCGGCCCAGCACATGTCCATAAATTGGATCTTAGCTTGGCAGCTCTTGTTTGGTTCATTCATTACCTACTCTGCCCTGAAGTATTTCACACGTATCTATTTCCACCCACTCAGCAAGATCCCTGGTCCCGTTTTGGCGGGAGCAAGCCATCTGTACGAATGTTACTACAATCTGGCCACCAATGGGTACTGCAACAAATTCATTGATATGCACAAACAGTACAGTAAGAAGCCATATGTATCTGACGGTGCCCTTTACTGACCCAGTCTTAGAATCTCCAGTCGTTCGTATTGGCATCAACCATGTTCACGTTGGCGATCCCGAGCTATATCATACGTACAGTGACCCTTGATACAACCGTTGTCTTCCTTTCCTGACTATCACACAGAATCCATAGCGCTGGTGATGATTTCCACAAAGCCCCGGAGTTCTATCTCAAGCTGGGCGTCGATGGTTCAACACTCACCATCACCGACCCGCAGGAGCATAAGAAGCATCGCAGCACCCTGAACCCATTGTTCTCTCGCAAGAGAGCTGACGATCTGGCGCCCATCATGGCTAAAAAATTTAATAAGGTAGGGGATTGGATGGCCAACAAAGGAAAGGAAGGGAAACCGATTCTCATACACAGGATTTTCCGTGCGTTGGGTGTAAGTCACACCATCTGTACCAGTACAGAGCGTCCTACTGATATCTTGCGAATTTTCCAGGCCGATGCTGCGTGCCAGCTCTTGCTCGGTGACTCTTTCAATATGGCAGATGTATCCGAACCGGATTCTCTTCACCCCTTCATGCGCAGTGTTGATCGATTTACTATGATGACCTGGCCGAGTATGTTGTGCTTATTCACAGGATGTATGACCTCCTCGCTGACTAGATTCTTTTGAAGGAATTTATTACCCCGCTATAGGATGGTTTCTCGACTCGCTTCCTGACGTTTTGGTCGAAGGACTGCGACCAGGCTTAGATGTACGTCGCACCCAGTATCAGCAAATATAACACTCTTGTTCAAAGGGGCGAAAAGACTAACGCGGTGGTCTCAGGTCTATAGGAAATGGCTAGGTGAAGCGGTTGACGCATACGACTCCGGTAAAGAGCTCGACAGGCCGCCTACGCTCTTCGATATCATGGTGCGCACTCGACGGCAGGAGGGGAAGAAAGTCGACGAGAATCAGATCTTCGATGATATCTCCAATTTTCTCATGGCCGGGATGGAAGGCACTACGAACGTGTTGTCGTTTGCCACATACTTCCTGCTTACCCATGACGGCGTGAGGAAGAAACTACAGGCTGAACTACTCGAGGCGAAGACAGCCATTCAAGAATTTGATCATCGAAAGATTATGGCTTTCCCCTACTTGGTTAGTTATATGAAACCTTTCTCATCACTATTTATTTGTCGCGATACTAATAAAATACGACTTTAGACTGGAGTTGTTAAAGAGTGTCTTCGACTGAGCAACACGGTTCCCGGCTCCCTCCCACGTAAAGTACCAGAGGGTGGAATTGATATAGGAGGCTACCATGTGCCTGCTGGCGTAAGATCTCCGAGTTTCCTGTAGTACTGCCACTAATCTCGAACATAGACAATTATATCCATGATCCCTGCTGTCGTGGAGTACGACGAGGATATCTTTCCTGAGCCCAAGGAGTTTATACCCGAGCGATGGATGGGTAGTGATGCCCTAAGCTTGACAAAGTGGTCCGTTGCTTTCAGCAAGGGACGGAGGCAATGTCTAGCTAAGAAGTACGTTAATTCTCCAATAATGTGATTCCTGCAAATGCTAACAACATCCCTTTGTTTAGCCTGGCATACATGGAGTTGTATACTACAATTGCTGTCTTCTTTTCACGATTCGAGATGGAATTATTTGATACAACGGCCTCTGACATGGAAGTTGTCGACCGACTGGCACCAGTCCTTATGAAGCCTCCAAAGGTGAAGATCATTTGTGATAACTGGAAGGGAGATATAAAGGCCTGAGCCCATGATAGCCTCGTATGCAGGCTTCGGCGGGGGCTGTTGGTCGCGATCGTCACCTCGACTGTGATTGAGGTCAGCTTTGTTAGTCCCTTAAGCCGCTGGGTCTACTTCTTGTCTCGGGTGGGTGACGGAAGTGTGGTTTATATTTCCATGGACTTAACATGGACAGATTGATTTCCTTTCTACTTGATCTTCCAAAATTAATATCACGAATACTTTTACAAATACTCTTTGATTCTCTCTGTTGTTTTCAATACTCTTGTAAGCTAATACCATTTATACTGTATTGAGTGCTGGGGCCACGACCCCCCTGCAATCAAATATTTGCTACGGAGTACTCCGTATCTTATCTTTGTGTCGGCACAACTTCCTCCCGCACTAATTCCAGGCAAGGGTTCTTACAGCCCTTCTGCCTAAGGCTACATACAAATCTCGGTTAGTTCTCAATAGTGCTTACAATTTCTCCCAGCAATAAACACAATTATTTCATGCTGATAAATAGCTCAAGATGGATGAAAAGTCCCCAACTGCGTACACGTTGGTGAAAGGAACAGGTATGTTCTTAGTAGGAATCATTCGTTAGATCTACTAATTCCATTACAGGTTCCCTACAGCGTAATTGGTATCTTTACCATCGCCTAGGTATCTGGTCCAACATCCTCGTTTCTGCGCACTACACCTGCGCCAATGGGCACAAACTCAATAAGAGTGCCATTATTGAAGCACTGCGCCTTGTTGTACAAGCCCATCCTGCCCTTTGGCACGTCTTTGTCCAGAGACCATCTCCCAATCGAGGTAATCACGAGCTGCACACTGGCAGGCTGCACACTATTGACTTGGAGAAATGTATCGAACTCTTGGATTATGACCAAAACAATCCTGAAGTCACGTCTGATGATTTTGAAAGAGCCCATAACGAGTGGTCGTGGACTGCCGATGAACCCGATCGCCCATGGTGGAAGCTTCTCGTTAAAGGGAATAACATTGTCTTTGTGTATCACCACTCTTTAGGCGATGGTATGTCCGGCATGGTCTTTCATCGAGAGTTTCTTGCCGCACTCAATTCCCTCACTGGCCCAAAAGAGATGGAAATCGCACGCTCGGATACTCTCATTTATGCAGACGAGAACGTTCAATCCCCCCTCGAACCGGAAGACGTATGGGAAGGGAAAGACAGCATTTGGGAGATAATCTGGATGCAGCTGGTATGGTTGTTTTTCAAGCTGTTTTACGGCAGCAATCGTATCTATGGCGACCTTCCCACATCAAAGCCTTACCTCAAGTCTGCAACCGCAGTGGCAAAACCAGAAGAGAGAACCGTCACACGCATTTCGGCGTATCGTATCCCAGCACAAGATATGTCGTTAATACTCAACGCATGTCGCAAACAACAAACCACCTTCACGCCTCTGCTTATTACAATGCTCACTATCGTCCTTGCCACCGACTTCTACCCGAATGCAAAGATAGGGGCAACCCGCTTCAACTTTGACTTGAGACCGAGGATGAACATGTCTCGTGTTGGTGGAGGCACAGTGAACGGCACTTTTGTGAATGCAGCGGGGAGTTGGCAGCGCTGGCACAAGCTTGGACCCTTTCGGCAAGTCCTGGTTACAAAAGGAGATGGAAAGGACACCTCGCTCGACTCCCGATCTGTGTGGAAGCTTGTCAAGGACTATAAGGAAGAGATGACACATGCTATTTCTGGAAAAGCTGTGAGACACTGGATCGGGGTGAAGCGACTGGGAACTGACCTGGAGACACTGGTTGGTCAGGGCTTCCCGTCAATCTCCTTCCTTCTCAAGCCTACTGTCAGCGTTTCCAACATTGGTTCCTTCGATAACGCTCAGGTAGGGGACGATGAGAAGGACAGAGGGCCTTGGCGGATTGATGACATGCAATTCTCAGCTGGAGCAGTAAATGGCAACCAGGGTACACATGGTGCTATTTTCCATGTTTGCGGCGTGAAAGGGGGGGATACGGTTATTACTGCGACTTATGAGGATGGAACTGTTCCGCGGGAGATGGCTGATAAGATTCTGGAGCGTACTGTTACTAGAATCCTTGAGATAGTTTGATGTAATGTACGCTCTCGTGTGAGGATGGCTTTTGACGGCAGGATATTAGTAACTACAGAAAGCTACGGCAGTTTCTCTAAGAGCAATCTGTAGCATACCATTAAGGCGGTCGTTGAGTAACCAAGTCTTCTCGCATCTTCACACTACATAATAAGTAAGTAATTAGCCAAGGTAGTTAGGCCCGGGAGGTTCAGCGGCGTACTAGGGTAAGAAATAACATTGATTAAACCCTTAGAACTTGACTAGCTCACATTTTGCATTTCTTCTCATCCTGCCGCCAGTGTAGTCTTAACTAAAAAGTTGAAAGCTGCCCATTGCTCGGGACTATTGTCCCCTAATCCTTGCCTCCGACCCGAGGCCTGCTCCCGCGGTAAGCCTCCCATCTCGGGGAGTTCTAGTAGATCGAACAATGTAGGGTGAGATGTGACCAGGACTTTCAAAGTGTCATCACACTGCTGAATGCCTCTCTCACTCAATTCCTTGGGTACTGACGTCCCCAGCTTCTTGCTGAAACGGCCTGGACGCCTAGGTTTGAGACTTTTCGGCGGAACGACAGCATAGGTCCCATGGTAAATGCCTTCGACTTGCCAAAGAGGTCCAAGGTCAAATATGTACAAGTAAAGAAACTTGTTGCCCTTGTTCTGCAGACATAACTCAAACATGTTTTCATTGCTGTTGCCTTGTGAAACATCAATGGTGCGACCTGGACCCAAATGCTCTTTGGCCTGAGTAATAACGCTGATGTCAAACGAAGCTCTGAAGTCGTCTGCAATGGAGTGATTTGTCAGTTCCTTCACAAGTCTGTATACTGCCAAGTGATTTAGCATGGCAGCAATATCCTCTGGGCTCGTATGATCTTGCTGCAAGTTAGGAAGATTCATTATATCTTGGTAATTCTTGTCCCGTATTTTGTATTCGTTGTCAACAAGTGCAACGAGAAAGAAGGGAGGGCAGCTGTCGCTGGCAGAGTGGATAGACATAGAGTATTTGTCAAATGCTTCCAACCATTCATCTCGGGGCAGCAGATTCTCGGCCAATAACACCGGAAACTTATGGATGGCTTGCTTAGTCTGAGTTTCGGCAACCCAGTCTATCTTAGCCACAGAATTCGACGTATCTTCCAGTCGCAACAGAGATGTTAGAGGGTAAACCTTCTCAACGATAGCGCTCATGATATTGCTGTGCAGGGGCTCGTCTTTTTCGAAGACCGATATAGGATATAAAATGAAAGAGTCACCTTCCGAAACCCCGTGGGCCTGGCCGGCTTGTAGAATGGGCCTTTCGCCGCTTCTTTCAACTGGTATCAGCGGTCGGTTGGAAGGTAATGTGCTCTGACCAAAGAAGACTTGGTCTTTATTCCCATATAGTGCAGGAGTTTGCTTGATGGCAACTCCGCGAAACTTGGAAAAGAGGCGATAGAAGATATCCTTCTGCCGTCTCATCAGCCCACCATCCCTTAGACCCAGGTACAAGAAGCGAGATAATGCTCCATAGTGTATTCCATTCTGGATCAACTCAGTAGACATTTCCTGAGGGCCAGAAGCAACAAGGACGGCACAGCCCTTTGGATCCATCATCCGACTAGGCCGCATAGATACGTCACGTCTACCGGAATCAGAAGCTCCCTCGTCTAGTGAAGCTAGTTCATTATCGATGAAATATGCCGATGCAACCTCTCGGCTGACCGGGATGAACCGAATATCTGGCTGATCACCACGATAGACACTTGCAGCAAAGCAGCAGTCGAGGACCAATGTGACAACAAGTCGTTTTATAACCATGGCATTCAGCGCCATCGCCATTCTATGACCGCCGAATGGCCTGATCAAGTCTCCGTTCTCCCCATTAAGGAGAGCTAAAGCTAAGTCGCCAGTATGGTGGTTGGTGAACTTGCTGACAATATCCATGTAGGTACCGTGGCCCGAGTAGTGGATATAGACATAATCGCCTGGCTGTGCTTGCGCCGTTAGAAGCCTGAGGGCCTCAGTCACATTCCACTACGTCGGCCAGTAGCTGCGATCCTCGACCGGGCTGGATTTATCGCTCTGGGAGTTTGCGGTGGCTGTGAAAGTTCTTATGTCCACAGGGAAGGGCTGTTGCTCGAGTAATGACTTGATACATTGCACATCATGTACGCAGCCCTTCAGAGGCTGATCCTGATAAGCATTAATCCCGATCAGGATTGCGTAGTGTGCTGGTGACCTGGGCTTATTTTCTGCCATTGTCAGAATGATGTCAAGGTGAATATTACAATTCAATGCTCGAGCGCGTTTGTTATCTTTTATGATGAGGGGTAATTCCAAAATGCATGTGGTCCGCATTCTATTGCATCACTTCATGCAGTTGCCTCATCTTACATCGCCCAACTAGTTATCTCATACCACCCAACCACCATACGCAGCACTGCCACAGTTACATGCATTTCTGCCTAAACAGCCACCCATAAACAACCCGGTCAGAAAAGTGAAATACAATTATTACGATGACATGATTGAAGCTGATCAGTTTCAACCTAGCTGGCTTCCAACTCATCTACACTAATGGCCGCATTATTTCGAAACGGCTTTCCATCACTATAGCATAGCATAAGCTTTCCTGCTGATGGGGCGGTGACAACAACATACGGGCCTTCTTGAGAGCCATCAATGTTGATCAAATATACGCTATCCCCTACTCCGAAAGCAGGCGGCCGCATAGCACAATTTAGCATATGGATGATCTCTGCCAGGAAGTAGAGCTTGCTCATTTCAGTGTACTCTAACACCAATGGACGGTTGCCGCCAGGGACATACTCGGACGAGTCATTGTTTTTATAAGCAAGTGTCAATAGCTAGTCACCGGGTTAATAGTCAATAGTACTTAATGTTCGTTATTGGACATTGCGACGGACATGAATGATAAAAATTCAAAGAACCTAGGAAGATAGAATTGGTACCACCAGTGGGCGTTAGGCTATATATGTAGGCGCCTCATCGCCGCAGGGCTCACGGCAACGTGGTGGTACATTATTGGCTAACATTCATCCCCATTCTGCATCATAGAAGCAGCTTGCCATATTTGATGTAAAGATTGCAACCTATTCTTGGTCCGGCAGATCTGTTTCCACTCGAGGCAGTATGACACCTCAGCCCATTCTCCCGCTGTCGGCTTTTACAAGTACAAGATCAGTAGGTAAGAGTACATGAATCTCTCCAAGAAGCCTTTATCAGCTTCAAATCAGTGGCTAATTGGAGATATCAGACCAAGCTAGCCCAGGTCCATGACGATATTTCGTTGCATCCGAACGTTAATATATACTCGGGCTTATTTATCAAATGCCTGGCCAAGAGACTTTTAATATGCTTGGTTACGTTGCTTCTTTGCCACCAACCGTCATCTGTAACCTTGTTAGTACCGTTGCAGTCCGACCTTTCATCGAGATTCAAAGCCCTTGACTTTCCTTTTCTGTTTTAGAACCCGTGGGTGTAATGCTTTGTTTTCCTCGCCTCTAGCACGTGACTGAATCAGGCTGAAAGGTCACTATAAAGAACTCTCTAGTTACGCTGCCCGTCTTAAAGCATTTGAACCTGTATTATTACCCCACTATCATAAGCATCGCTCACACTTGTGGCAGTTAGTTACTTTCTAGGTCCCTATCGATTCTCCTATTCACAATGGATCAGCTACTACGCCTTTCCCCATACGCCCGACAACCTATTGGGACTCTTTCCAACGACCCTCTTGCGCAGGCGAAGCATTTGAACAAACTTGCGGAAGATTCTTATTCCAGATACACCCAGACTCAATCTCTAGCGGATTTGGAGAAGAGTATCAAACTTTATCAACAAGCAATTAAGAGTAGTCCTCAGCTTGATGCCATTAACCGCAGTGGTCTATTATCCAATCTCTCTCAACGGCTCCGCGATAGATATGACAGAACCAACATGCTAGCTGACTTGGACCAAGCTATCCAGACATTGCGACAGGGTCTTGAGCTCCATCATCCTAGTCGTGGGGGTATGTTAAGCAACCTGGGAATTTACCTCGCAGCCAGATACGACAAGACGAGAGAGGCAAAGGACCTGGAAGAGGCTGTTCGAGTTTCACTACAAGGTGTAGCTTATACCCCAGAAGTCTCCCCGGAATGCTCCAATGTTCTTTTTAATCTTGGAAATAGGCTTGGACAAAGATATACCCAGACAGGTCACAGTACGGATATAGAAGAAGCCGTTCGGAGTTTTCGAGCTGCCAGCGCATCCATCCCAAGTACCCACGCTAATCAGCCTATAATATGGGGGGGTCTTGCACTTCAGGTCGGAGAGAGATACTCTTCATCGGGAAACGTCGCCGATCTCAATGAGGCCATCGCGATGGCTCGGCAAGCAATAGATCACACTCCCAGTAGCGATGTGGGACGAGCTCAAAGGCTGGGCACCCTTGCAATTCTGCTTTATCACAGCTTCAATCGAACTGGGGGTATATCCGACTTGAATGAGGCTATCCGAAATCAAAACGAAGTCATTCGTGCTACTCCGAGGTACGATATTGGCCGGGCTGGATTATTAAACAACCTTGCAGGTATGCTGCTTGCTAGAAACTCACGATCAGGAGAGCCTTCAGACTTAATAGAAGCCATTGAACTTATGAAAGAGGCTATTAAGAACACACCCGACAATCATGTTCACAAGGCTGCGATGCTGAATACCCATGCGGCAATATTGGGGACCAAGGCTCGTCACACAGGCGAGGAGGTAGATCGTAACGAAGCCATTCCTGTGATACGGCAGGCTCTTCAACTTATTGGCCATGATCGACCCGAGCGGGTCCGATTTTTGCACAACCTGGCTATGTTACTTGAAGCGAAATCTGCTCAGCCAGAGACACAGACAACGGCAGAACTTGGCGAAGCTATCCAGGTCACACAACAAGCTCTTGATGCAGCTCCATCCGATCATTCCGACAGGGCCACATTGTTGTGTAGTCTCGGCAGTTACGTAGCAGAGAACTACTGTCGGACGAAAGCTTCGGCGAGTCTAGTAAAGGCGAAAGAATGCTTCATCTCTGCGTTACATCACGAAACGTCGTCTATAAAAAGTCGAATTATCGCTGGGCGGCGCTTTTTGTTATTTGATGGTATACTCGAGGACCTGGAACAAGCCTGCGAGGTCGCTAGTTACACTGTCGACCTTATTCCTCTCTTGATCTCAAGTTCCCTCCAGCAGGTTGACAAGCAGGCTTTGCTCTCGGATGCCGTCGCCATTGCTTCTGATGCTGCGGCTATTGCGTTATTGCACAATAAACCGGCGTCTCGTGCTGTGGAGCTCCTCGAAGTTGGGCGCAACGTCATTGCAAGTTCCATGCACGATCCACGAAGTGAGCTGTCTACGCTCCAGGAGAAGCACCCTGACCTAGCCAACCGTTATTCGCAGCTTCAACGACAACCAGCCGTACCCACTTTCCATGAAGACATATCAAATGCCGACATTCTCAACAAGAGTTTACCAGACTTAGACCAAGCTCTTCTGGCTGATATTCGAACGCAGCCCGGATTCGAAAACTTCTTGGTTACCACATCACCAGCAGATATGCAAGCGGTGGCAAGTAATGGCCCAATCGCGATCATTAACATTAGCAAGTACCGTTGCGACGCTCTGATAATTGAATTGTCAGGCTTTCAAACAGTACCTTTGCCTACTATATCTTGGGATACTATCATAGACCACGAGCCGGATACGCTCGAGACTTCGGAGTGGCTCTGGGATGTCATCGTCTTACCGATTTTCGACGCCTTAGGATTTACAAAACAGCCCTCTGATGGCCATTGGCCTCACATATGGTGGATCCCTACGGGCCGTCTTGTTGGGTATCCGCTTCATGCCGCTGGTTATCATATGAGGCGAAGCGCTGAGACTGCTCTCGATAGAGTAATCTCGTCTTATAGCTCTTCTGTGAAGACAATCATCCACAGTCATCGGCAGTAGGGTTATGAATCGCAGGAGGTCGGTAGCAACCGAGGCCTTGCCCTAGTCTCGATGGAGACCACACCCAATCATCCGCGTCTCGAACACGTGACGAAAGAGGTCCAGGCCGTTCGTGATCTTGTGGACAGTTCGACCGCACTGTCTCTAACGGAGCCCATGCCTTTCAAGAAAGATGTCTTGTCGGCTTTGGCGTCTTGCTCAATTTTCCATTTTGCAGGCCACGGTGGGGCGGATACTATAAACCCCTTCCAAAGCCTTTTGCTTCTATCAGACTGGCAGGATGATCCCCTCACGGTCGAGTGTGTGTTTGAAACTAACATCGGCCACAAGAAGCCCATGCTTGCCTACCTTTCGGCATGCGGCACTGGTGAAATCCAGGCTGTGAGTCTCGTAGACGAGTCGATCCACCTGGCAGCCGCTTTCCAATCAGGGTTTCAACATGTAATTGGGACACTCTGGAGTGTGGATGACCGGGTGTGCGTTGACATGGCCAGAATGACGTATGAAGGTCTGTTGGAGGGAGGTATGCGTGATGAGGCTGTAAGCAGAAGTCTTCATAGGGCTACCCGAAAGCTCCGAGACCAGTGGGTTAACAGTGAGATTACAAACAACTCAAGTGATAGAAAGAAATGGCTACGGAATTTCTTTTTGTTGAGGGACACATCTGAGGTTCAGCTAAATTGGGCACCTTATGTACATTATGGGGTTTAGGTCAGGGCTCTGTTTAAACATTTATGAATATTTTCGGAATTATAGGTGCGATATATAGTATGTGTTTACTTGATTAGATTTTAGTCACTACATACAGTTTCTATTCTTCTTATTATGTTAACTTTGAATTTAAGAACACTTGCTTTATTATTATTGTTATCGAAATATTATAAAAGCCTGGGTGGAATAATTTTAATAATGTAACTAAAAGGAAAGTTATAATAAGTGACATTCATATATTCTGAAGTAAAAGATAGGTAAATACGTAATTATATAAAAGTAATAGTTAACACCGGTGTTTTATTTAAATATTAGTAATAAAATCTATTTAATAAATAATTCAATTAAAGAAATATAGAAATTAAAATTTCTTAATTAATAATCCTTATAAATAGAGCTTTAAGCTTGATTTCCACAGAAGTAAGATTTATTTTTAAAGTACTTATTCAATAAAGTTTTCATCCTATTTAAAACAAGTTAATTAAAATATAAAAAAAGACTTTCAGCCTTACTATTAGTTATTCATAAAAAGTTAAGTAACATCTCTAAATAGGTATATAGCTATCTTATTAAAATCTAAAGAAATAGTAATAATAAAGTTTTTTTTAAACAGAAAAGTAATAATATTATAAATTTGAATAAGGTTGCCTGTTATATTAGCTATTATAACTTTACTTCCTAACTATCTAATAGGATATCTTATCTTTCAAAACGCTTTAACCAATCAGTGCTAATAAGTATCAAACTAGCTATGTTAAAATTAGTAGTGTTTATTTACTTAGTTAAACTTTTTCTATTAGGTTATCTTGGTCCATACCTCCGGTTTAACAGTAAATCCTATACTTATTACAAGCCTATTTATTAATAGTACTCCCTAGGACCTAAACAATTCATTACAATTAAAGTCGCATTTTAGATTAATTAACATAAAGGCCTGACTAACTAATAATAGAAATTCTTTTATCATGTTCACTCAATTTTGAAGCCACCTTAAAATCTGAAAATTTAACTTATAAAAGATACCAACCATTCATTTTAGTTCGACTGTTTATATATCCTATGAAAAATACTGTTATAAAATAAAAAGCGCTGATTTCAATACCCTCGGTTCGGCAGATCCTTTCAAACCTCAATAGCTTTAAATAAGAGGTTTCGAGATGGATCCGGAATGGACTGCATCCCTGATTAGTATGCAAACACCCATTGTGGCTATATCAACTTACCATGTGCGCAAACTCCATGTTGGAGTACCTCTTAGTCTCTGAGCCAACCAGCTTGACATCATATCGCAGAAGTGCATGGGCCAGAATCATCTTGATCTCGTTGGCAGCAAAGAACCTCCCAGGACAAGCATGCCTGCCGTATCCAAAAGTCAGACTGCTCTGGTTCACGCTGACAAACTGGTTGTTTGCTGCCTTTTCAACTGATCCCTCATCTTTGGCTTGGCTGCGAAGTCTGTAGAACCTCAGCGGGTCGAATTCGTCTGCCTTTGGGAAGATGTAGGAGTCGGAGTTCACCGCAACTGCGGGTATCTCTATTATTAGACCGGCAGGGATGACTTGGCCGTTGGATAGAGTGAACGACTTCAGAACTTTGCGCTGAAAGGAAGCTATGAGGGTCGCATTAGCATCTGAGAGCCACGAGATTCTGGTCATGCCTTACCCATTGTCGCCGGATGGACTCGTAGAGTCTCTTTGAGAAAGCTGTCCATCTTCTTCATGGCCTGTAGAACATTGCTCGTAAAGACGCCTCCACTTTCAGAGAGTGCCTCCCGAACCTCATCTCGCAATTCTGCCTGTAGGTCTGGCATGGCAGCCAAATCATAAAAGCTATCTGGAGTTTAGTGACTCGTCCAAAAGGCCAAATAGTAAGACTCACGCGTTAGTGGCAGTCAGCGTCGTGGTATGCACAGCTGCAAAAGTGAGGCCCAGCTGAACCTTGGCAAGATTCTGGCTGTTCTTATCTGGAAACTTGTCTTTCCCGTCGATGAGCCACTGCAGAAAGTCATCTGGCTTCTCGTATGAAGGGTCAGCCATAGCGTCTGTTCTGGACTTGACCACAGGCTCCAGAAAGGCCTCAGCTTCTGCAATTCGCTGGTAAAGCTTCTTGACCTCGGGCTGGCTCCGGGCCCAAAATGGCCGTAGCCAGGGTCGCATTCTCTGCACAGCTCGTTGGGCGCCCATGACTTCCATGGTATAATTGATGGCTGCATCGAGGTACTGTTCAGAACGGCAAAGTTCTGGGCCGATGAACACGCGGCCTGATACCATACCGACGATACGAAGGAGGCTGTCATGGATGTTGACTTCTGTCCAGTCCTCGCACGAGGGTATAGAAAGCTCTAGGGATTGTCTGACTTCATCGGCAATGGATGTACTCAGCCGAGCTATATACGGTCAGTGATTTGAACAAGATAGTTATCCCGGTTTTTGGAGACAGTATTTCGCAATTTGATAGACACTTACATAGTGCTGGAGTTAGCCCTCCTTTGATGGTATGCGGGATGATGGGTACCGATGTCTCGATCTTGGTGTACTTGGTCTCCATTGACTATTGACTAGTGAGTAGACGAATGCAGGTTCTACTTCGGCATCACGAACCTCGTCAACCGCGGCTTCCATGCTCAAGGTAGAATCGGGCAGCTTTTTCAGCTCAGGAAGAAAGTCAGGTGAGATGACAATCGTGGGAGAAGCTAAAGACGTCAGTTTCGTGGTCCCGAGTCTAAATCATGAGAACCTACACTTGGACGTTGTAATCATGAAAACGCCATTCTTGAACTATTGAAAGGTGAGCTATTCGCATATCAGCTACTAAAATGAGTGTTCTCACCTTTTGGTACCCATCGGAGTATAATTTTCTGGCTCCTCCCAAGTATGCTTTTCTGCGCTTTTCGGTACTTCCGAGTTCTTCTCCAACGATGGGAATAGTCCAAAGTCGTAACACGCTCCCGATTTTTGGGGCGACGGCGGCTACAAAGCAGACGAGGAGTGCAGTGAGAACCACCGGCCATCGATTGGCTGCGGCGTCTACTAAAGATTGTGTGTTGCCCATGGTAAAGTTTGCAAAACAGAGTATTAGCGTAGATAGCTGTAGAGGTAGATGTTGATATAGAGGTGTTGTTGATGTAGAAGTAGTTGTTGATATAGAGATAGTTGCTTCTCGATCAAGCTACCGGAGAGCAGCCAAACGTGGCTATCTTATAACGCTGCTGGTCGACAACGCACGGCCAGAATTAGAAACGGATTCGGGAAGATAGCCATTACCGCCAGGCCCCTGCGTCATGATCGACACCCCACTATAGTTTAATAAGACGAATACGATTGGCCTCTTTGTCACTGCGACACAAGAGTATCATTGATAGACTGAAACACTGCTAAAAGGGGAAAAGAGTGTTACATCAGAAACGTCGCTACGTCTATACGCGTATAGTTTAAGCTCAGCCCAAGACCATTAGTCCGCTAACCAAACGCGTGGCAAGCGATGCTTGTTACGAAAATACAACGCTTTAATTACCCATGACGCATGGGAAATGATATAAAGCGAGACCGAAACCGAAACCGATAGCGACACCGAAAGCGTATTATAATGACATGGGGACAACTATGCCGATCACTTTTCCCTCTTAACCTACAGGTCATCCCTCCTTGCCCGACGAATAGATTGAAGGTGCAACTCCAATCGCTTGGTTCATTCACAGATGCCTTAATAGCCATCTGACGCGTTTTATGCTTTAAAAATGCTCAAATGTCTCTAAACTTGACTTGATGTAGTACTGAAGTCGCCCGACTTCTGAAACGGTTAGATAAGACTCTAAGGAATTTTCCTTCACGCTTTTCCAGCTTCGGTAATGCCTCTAGTAGTAAAGTATCCCTATAGCAGGAGGAGTAATAAAATAAAGGGCCAGATTCTGCCAGCTTTCACCATTCTGCTGCTTATAATATCTTTCTTGATTCAAATTCCACTACTTATCTTTTCACTTACTCTATTCATGTTCTCTACTACCCTAAATCAACTAGGGTCTTCTTACTACTATGGTCCGAATAACAAGAAAACCCCGAACAAGAGACCAGTTCTACCCTAGTGGCGTTCCATCAGCCTTCCTATCACCTAAAAGCACACGCATCTCTAATAATCATACATTCACTCATCATACTGGCAAGCAAGCTTTGATGTCATGGTGGGGGAGCAAATTAAACAACTCTAAAGTGCCTACTCTGGCTTCATGGGTCTTTTATATGGTCCATCCGGACACACCACAGCCACCTGATTTTGACGGTTGTAGGTTTTATAAGAATCTAGAAGATAGTCAAGACTGTGGTGTAGGCGGCCCCATTCGATACGAGTTCTTCTTTCTGCCAGGAGTTGAGGCCGAAGACTGTTATACTCATTTCCTCGGCGATCATAGAGTTCGAGGTAGTGTTTGGCTTCTGATCAGCAAAGCCAAGAAAACTAGGGAAAATGTTGATGGGCGAGAAGAAGCGGAAGAAAATGAAGAAACAAAACGTGAAGACCTTGGCTTTGGATATGAGCACGATGCGACTATTGATAGTCGGCTTCCCGTCTTAGTATTATTAGAATCTGACGATAGGTATATGTATAGAAGCTGGCTCTTTATGTATTGCGATGCAGAGATCGATTGCAGTGGTGCATATAGACAGACGCGTGAGATGTACCTTGTGCAATTCGATAACTTGCCTAAGCGATGGGAAGAGGGCGATAAGTTAAACCGGGTGGAATGTCCAGTCTTTTCTAAAAAGATGACCCCCTGAGCTAGGGAAGGTGAGGAGGGACTTCATGGCTGGATAATGGAGAAAAAAAGTTCTCATTGGGAGAAGCAAACCAATGCAGCCACGAGTAATGCCGCAAAACTAGGGTGGGAGTCGTGGTAACGTGAGAAAGGTTCGTCAATTCGAATTTGTACAATCCAGACCGTATATCATCGCGAAAAGAAGCACTATGGAAAGATAGGTAGGTAGCTGGACAGTAAAATGGGAGTGTAGAAGACGATGACGACTTCCGAGTCCGCGATCGTCATAACAATAGCAAGAAGGTTGATGGTCAGCTCAACAATGTGTGTCTCCAAATCGAAGTAAACCTCGGTCAAGAAATAGCCCTTGGTACAAGTAAAAGATTCAAATCCAATCCAGTTGGGGTATCCTCTAATAGATTCCATCGAGGCCTTGTCCTCAGTGACTTTAGCACCTTCACAAATTTGGGCGTAGATGCAGGCTATCGCAATGATTAGCTGAAGATGTGATGCAGAGAGAGAGCGGCTACTAGCTGCTTACCTCACAGAAGACAATCACCCACATTTACGACACAGGGTTTTGATCTTCGCGCCCCACTCCTTTATAATGACCAGATTGGACCTTTGGTGACGATATCGCAGCTGTTAACGGGATGAGAGAAGTGGCAGCGCCTATTCAAGGGGATAAGTCTAGGTATCCATCGGACCATTGGACTTAACGACTACGTAAGCCAGGCTATTGAGAACGGTGTCCTTCGGGGGCCTTTGTGAAAACTCATTCAAGATTTAATACACCATCCATATTTATCACTCCGTCCTTATCAACTTCGTATAAGGAAACTCCCAACTATTGAAATAAACTTCTCAGAGTTCTCCCAAAACATAAAGCGGCTACCCTTCTCCTTAGCTGAGAAAGTATAGTGCTTTACATCAGGAATCTGAGATGCTACCCATTCCACTCCAGCATGAGGGAAAATGCTAACCTCTCCCGCAATAACCAAAGCAGGAACGTTGATCGACGGAAGAAGATCACGCCAATCTCCGAATGCATGATCAACAAGAAGAGCCGCAGCGTTTGTATGGCTCATCTTCAGGTTTTATTCAAAGGTCCAGGAGTAGTCAGATTCCGAGACAGGGCTGGTGAACATGCTCTTAACAAGGGGAGGTGTTTGCGCTGCCATATCATAAGCAGTGTGGTATACAGCATCTGGGGTGAAGATGGCGCCCATTTGTTTGATCTGGTCTTCGGGCCAGGTGGGGTCAATGACGAAATCTGCTGACTGGTCGACCAAGACAAGTTTCTGGATGAGCTTACGAGAGCTCGGGTACTGGTCCCAGAATGCCCACGTAACGCAACAGCCCATAGAGTGTGCAACAATAGTGAGGTCTTTGAGCCAGAGTACAGTCAGAACGTTGTTCAGATCAGCTGCAAACCTGCTGATACGATACCCATGATTGGGCTTTGAGGAATCATCGTGACCGCGCATAACATATGTCGTAACCCTGAAGCCGGTTGCAGAGAAGTAATCAACCTGCTTCTTCCATTGGGCGGCAGTTTGTCGCCAGCCGGGGATGAGGAGTATGTGCTTGCCGTGTTCTGGACCTTCTTGGTGGTAGACCAGGCCAACGCCATCTCCTGTTGTAACGGTTCCAATCACCATGCTACTGATCAAAACAGGATGCGAAAGTCGGAGAAAGGAGGATTCTGGTAAGGAAAGTAAAAGGACAGGGTAAGCTTTATAGACACAGCTATCGGCCGGGAACTGATCGACAGAACATGTCAGCAATAAGGCATCAGGATAGTGGGTATTGCATGGGGCATTCGACACGTGCTACAAATATGAAAAACTACTCTGACAAATACAGCTTTATCGCATCATCAGATTAGCACCTTAGTACGCACACATCCGCAGTCAAGTTATCCTTTAGGATCAAAATCACAGCCAACATATTTTACTGCAGTATAGGGATAATTTGCATGGCATGGAAACTGTAGTCACGATGGCAATATTTGATAAATTGGCATTTATCTCATATGATCTATACCACGCTGCCTACAGGTAAAAGAACAAGCAGCAGAATAGTCCTAGTTGTTAGCAGCATGGTGGTTAAGAATCAATAAGGCAACAATGAAGATTCGACACAGACTCAAAATGAAATATACAAGGTCGTGGCTAAAACATGAAGGTACACTTTCCGATTAACTAAATAGGAAACAGAATCTCCTTGGCATCGCTATCCTCTATCAAACCATGTGACCGAAGTTGACTTATTTCTAACCACTGTCCTTACTCAACAACGTCCCGGGTAATAACCCACAACTTCTTTGAGAAGGGACCCTTTGAGATCCACGTAATATGCATACCCGAGGTCAAGCCAATTGCATCTCCTGCCTGAAAACTGTGCTTCTTTCCGCTCTCCGTCTCGATAACATCCACTTCACCCTCAAGCAGAAGAATCGTTTCGTCTCCAAGGACTCCAGTATAAGGTGTTGTCATGGTACCTTCTGCATCAAGGTCAGAGGCTGCAATTCCCTTTCCGGATCGCCACACGCCGCTCAGCATTGTTCCAGTCGATCCTCCGTTGCGAATGAAGTACAACTCGCCAGCAACGAGGTCCCCCTCCTTGGGCTCAGTGAAGTTGTAGTCGACCCATTCGGGACTGTCGTTGGTGTTGCCGATCTTGAGGTCAGTTGGCGGGTTGGCAGCAGCGTCGGTGCCGTTCCAGATGCACCAGTACTTTTTGAAAAACGGAGCATCGATCTCCCAGGACACTTCAAGTCCCTTGGGAGAGCTGATGATTGATCCAGGACCAACTTTGTACTTGGTGCCAGTTGAGACGACAGTCAAGGTGGCAGACCCGTCAATAACACAGGCGGTCTCGTCGCCAAGGGGAGAAGAGTAGGTGAGGCTGTGGGAGCCGTCGCTACTGGCCCCGGGGGATACGGCGCTCGTCCTCCAGAAGCCAGATGAGAGGTTCCCAGAAGTTCCGAACGTGCGGGCAATGGTTACCTCGCCGTGGACTTGTTTGCCCAGCTTAGGCTCCTCCCACTCAAAGGGTGTCCAGGCATTGGTAGGATCGGCCTGCTTGCCGCCGTGAATAATGTGAGTGGTTGGTTGAGCCATTGTGATAATAAGGAGGTAAATAGATAGGGTTGTGGGTTGGTTGTTGGTTCAAATGTGAAGTGAAGTGTTGTATTTACGCAATAAACATGTCATGGGCTGCCTATTTGTACTTGATCACGGCCATAGAGTTACGCTTCTCTTCTAACACATATGAAAGGCTGCATTGGCAACCAACATGGTAGCTCTGACTTGCATCCTACTCACAACACCAAAGAGGCCAATGTGTCAGCCGTGCGGGCGTCCCTAGGGCGATCATCTGGTCCCATGTCTTGAGCATTATTCGTCAGTTTTCCGGTCATTCCTGTCAGTATCACTGAGCTGTGGAAATTAGGTTTGAAGCGACGTGGGGACTGAGTGTTGTACGTCCCCAGCAATAGACAGGGCTTCAGTATCATTCGTCCGTTTTCCGACGATCTGGGGTAACGGGACAAAGCGAAAGGATTAACGGCTGAATTCTTCTTATCAATTTAACCCTTTTTAGTAAAGATAGCCAGACGCTGGAGAAGAATTCTTCCAAATCTGGAAATTATCTTTTTTGATAGCCACATCACGAGTGCCATCGGCAATGCAGCCTGTAAAAAGCCCTGGAAAACAAATACCCGGTATTACTATCCAACCCATATCTCCTCACGGTCTTGTTTGATAACGGATAGCATCAGGATATCATTCCAGAAAATGAATAAAAATCAACCATTATAACAGGACGTGCCTAGACTTCACTACACATTTCATCTTCAACTTATCTCACAAATTCCATTCAACTTTAACACATCAATCATCACACAATGCCTATCTACTTAAGCATGCAGCGCGTTCGCTTCTCGAGCCCAGACGCCTATGAGAAATTCAAGGTACATATTGTTACTTTATTCGAACCCACAATCGCTGACAAGTTCAAGGTGTTGTTCGCTGATACTCGGCGTCATCTCATGACTCTTCCTGGATTCTTACACCTGACCTGGTGGGAGCATCCAGATGATCGAAGCTGGTACAATGAGTGCAGCTTTTGGACCAGCCGAGGCGCTCTCTACGACTGGCACAAGAACACGTATCATAAATACTGCAAGTCATGGGCCGCGAATGGTGCAATCATGGAGGATATCATCACCAACTTTGAGCTCGTTGGCACCCGCCTTATTCGAGTCTGCCCTGTGTGCAATAAGGCAGAGGACAAGAAGTACAATCTAGCTGAGGAGCAGGCCGTGCTACGCGAGATCTGCCCTCAGTGTGGATTTCATTTCCCAGTGCTTGATGAAACTCCGTCAAGTTTTGCCGTTTTCAAGGATGTGCCAGGCCTACCCATGGATAATAAAGAGACAAAGAAGGAAGAAGCAAAGGAATAAAATCAAAGGAAGTAATTTCTATATCAGGTTGGAGAGAATAGGGATTGTCTCATCATATAGTTCAATATAAAGAAACACGTATAAAGCTCAAGTTTCAAATCGCGTACTTCTACAAGACTACTGCTACATGTGGCCTACCCCAGAAGGCAGCCAAGGACTACTGTACTCACCAGCGAGATAGTGAGAAATCAGCGAATCACAATCGATTCATTTGAATTCCCGGGGCTACGGATACTGTGACATGACATCAAAGTCAGGCCACTTGCTAAGCTATGTCCGTGTCTGATCACAGGGCATAGCGTGAACTAGGCTAAAGATAACAGACGGCAGGGATCTTTCAATGTCAATCTCCCAAAAATGGCTAGTCACGAACTCAAAACGAGCCGTTGCCCGGTACTGGGATGACTGCCGCATAGATGGAGCAAATCAAAGTCCGTAGCGGCTTTTCCTCCGCATTCTCCAGGTTCTCGACCAGGGCTACTGATCACTAGGTCAGCTAAGTAGCCATCCATGTATGAATAGAGCTGATATCGCTTATCTTCATGTTGATTAATCTGCGGGGTAAATAGCTAACTCGTTGTGCATAGTATGCACCAGCTTGCCTTTGTTCACTCTCCGAGAATCCCCCGAAACAAAATAACACGCTCAGAGTTGGCACCTCAAAAGCCTGCCCTCCATCCCTGGTTCGAGTTTCTCTTTAGCATAATAAGTTCTGCCGTACTCTCCTGAATGTGACATGATGCAATCAACACCATTAGCCCGGCCTTCCTCACGTCAACGGACAGGTCGAGGCAGAGCTGCACCTCGATCACGTCTAGGATGTGTTGCTTGCAAAAGACGACACGTGAGATGCGACGAGGCGCATCCTTCATGTGAGCCTTGTTATCGATTACAGCTTCAATGCTACTACCCCCATCGCTCGCAACAAGCTCCAGGATCAACCACGCAGCGAAGACTACTTCCCTCCCCAGGCATATCGGAACCTTTATCAATCAGTGCATCCGACATGGACTTCTCGGCTCTTTATTCACAGAATGGACAAGACTCTCTACAGGAAGCCAGGGATCATGCAACCCAGCTTGACATACTCACATGGTCTAATGTCAGCATGGCCAATGGAACAAACGCTCTTAGGAGCAGCTGGGCAGGGGAACCAGGGAATCTTGACAGCTTTCCAAATGTGAACCTGGATGCAATATCCAATACCGAGATACAAATAATATCTGACTTCTCGTGCACCGGAATGGAGACACTTTTCAGCAACGCAGCAGATTTTTGGAAGACAGCTCTTTGCAGCCCAGATGGTTCCACCAAGATCTCCAAACAAATAGACGGTCACTTCCAGTTCAGAAGCATATCACCCCCTTCTGACAGTCCAGAAAATAAACCCCTCTTGAGAATCTTTGGCAAGATTATACAACCACCAACGGCCATGTTGATGGGGGGCATCAAGAAGTGGCGATACCTGCAGCAGTACCTGAGGAATCTAGCGTCGCAAAACAATGTCGTCATGAATGCGCTGCTGGGTCTTGATAGACTCCTTGAGTGGGATAATATCAGCGGCTCAACAACCCCAAGGCGCCAGCTCCAAGACCACATCCACAGTTCATTCAACACAATCACACGCACGATTCAAGAGGATATTTCCTTGACCCCATGCGACATAAACTCCAATATGGATGACTGGCTTGCTGCGATATTCTTATTGGCATGGATCCAAGTCCTCCGAGATCGTGTCGAACACGATGGCGAGTCTCCATTTCCTACTGAACTTGCCGACACCATTATCACTTGCTCTTACGACTGGAATTGGTATTCGAGGCAGCTTCTATCATGGTTTAATTCTCTCGACAGTAAGTCCTCTCACTTGAGCGGACCAACTCTCTTGTCACCCAAAGCTCTCCAAGTTGTGTCTCAGTATCCTATTCAAATTATCAGCTGCGACTACGAAGAGTCTAAATGCAGGAGGGACTCGCTTGACGATGACAAAGACTTCCAATCACTGTCTCAGAGTTCATTATCAGAAGTCTCTGAGCATGGGGACAGCGGTATTATCGTTCCTGCGAAGAGTCCGTGTGACGTGAAAGAGATCGTACTCCGAGCACTTCTGCAGCCAGCTGCGGAGTGGTATTTGAGAACCCAAGCATACTGTCGTCGTATTAGCGCCCTCGATAAACATCACCAAGAGCGGTTTACCCCAGATGCAGAGATGAAGGTTGCTCTAGAGGGGAAGCAAATTCATTGTAAGCTTTGGGATTTATGGGCGCAGTGCCCATCCATTATATCTCTATCCACGGCTGAGCTGTCCATGTCGGTTGCCCCTGACGTGGCAAGGAGAGCACAGGAAATCTCAAACATCTATCTAGCCAGCTTCTGGATTCTGTTTGTCTATCTCCATCGCATCTGTTGGTGGCATCTCCCGCATACTGAAGCGGTAACAGGGGCGTTGGAAAAGACGTGGGAGCATATGAAGAACTCTTATGGAGAAGCGGACGATGTTAGTCAAGAAATGACAGTCCATCCTGCTCTTATGTGGCCGGTCTTTCTCTTTGGTGCAGAATGCAAAAATGCAGAGCAGCGTATCTGGGCTATTGAGCAACTAAAAGCCCTGGGGAAGACACGGCCGGTGTTGAAGTCCCAGAATCAGAACTTGGAGACTCTACCAGCATTTCGTATCAGCCATGGAGCTACGAGGAATGCAAAACGGGCATCGCTTTTGCTTGAGGCTCTCACTCAAAAACAAAAGGAGACGAAGTGCCGAGTTGATGATAAAGATCTGGCTATGGATATGTTCAATTGCTACTTTTCTATAGTGTGATATTAAGCGACATGAGTTGTATAGCCTCTGGTCTTGCATCCTTTTCAATTATTTTCAACATGACACCAGTAATGACCTCAACTACATATCCTCGGCCTATCGTAACTCCTGATCCGTGTTTATTCCTCTCACTCACAGCAAACACAATTGCGCCACTCTAAGAGGTTCATTTATTTATATGTCTCTATCAGCGCTTCCATTCGTACAGGTCTTTAATAGTTAAACTTTCCAGGAACCAATCAAGACAGGTCAGAATAAACTCATTTTGATAAGATTGAACTTGAATCGATTATGAATGCTGAAGACGATAATTAAAACTGTTCCCCATACATCGGAGATAGCAAACGAACAGGCCACATGGATGAATGATTTCTTTGGAAGCCGCAATCTCTCGTTCGGCCGTCTTGATGGATTCGCCGACCACCTCACCCTTTGAGGAGCACGGCATGAAGGATTGTCTTCTTTGAAATCTCGCAACCTCAGCGCACCAGACGAGAAGAATCGCTTATTTCGTCCTATAACACATGGCCAAGTCCAACTAACAGCTTTCAACATCATTGATCGTTTCGGCCAGGTAATTTGCGCCTTTGATCTAAGGCCCGGTCATGACAGGAAACCATTTTATCCACAAGTCGCATCGAGTCTATTTTGTGATCCAAAAGAGAGCAAACAAGGCACGGAACCAAATACAGCATTGCCATTGACTCCAGAAGAGGTGTCAAATTGCGAATGCCCATGATTTTAGCTTGGACCTCGCATTAATCAAGATGCTTGTCTACACGCAACGTTTATGGCTGCGGACAAGACCAACAATAACTGTAAGAAATCGAGCCATTCTTGACTTCGCGCTGTTACCGATGTAGAAACAGCGGAATTTACATGACTATTGGTCAACTTCCATAACCAGTCCATACAAGTGTACGATGAGAAATGCATTTTCAAGGGTGAAGCCTACCTTCCCTCTAACCCCTACTCGGATCAACCAGTACACTGGGAGTCACAGATGACGTTCGGGAAGAAGTTTACGAGTTCGAGAGTGATTCTGAACTTGGTCGATATGAGTTTGCTATTAAGATTGGCGATATGCTGGGGCCAAGTGGCAATGGGCTCAGCTTGTTGAGGACCATCTGCTGACTGGTGGAGGGAATGGGGAGGAGGCAAACCTCGATGTCAAGTATGTGCACCTTGATACCATGGAGACAATCAGAGAAGGATTTGATTCCGCGGTGGAAGTAGAAGGAGAGAACGCTTGTGAAGATGGTTTGAAGATGGCGGTTGCGTTGGAAGGGTGTATGTTGCTCAGACAAAAAAAGACATCATGGTATCTTGAGTCTGTATTCTAATCAAAAGGAATATCCCCGAGGCTTGGCTCCTTGACTTTGCATGCAATTACTCTTGACCTATAGAATGACTCGTAGCTAGACCGATACCAAGTCTCCTTTATCTCTCCATTCAACAATGGTGCGCTCCCATGGGGAGACAGAGACGCCTAAAGCAACCAGCTCGTCTTCAACCGCCTGCTCGATTTTCAGTGCAGTTCTCGTTTCAGTGTCATAAGTCGAATGAGCACCATGTAGAAGAGTGACGCGAAATCCGGCCTCAAGAGCGCCTTTGCACGTCTCCAAGACACAGCACTCGCTTTGAATGCCAAATGCGACGATATGTTCAACTCCCTCGGACTTGAGCTGGTCTGCTAGACCAGGATTTGACTTGAATGTGTCTCCTAGTACCTGTCAGTGGTGGACTCTTAGTATGTGAGATTTCCGGCAGTCCATACGCTGGTTCTTTGATACGAGGCGTTCATTTGTCCTGCTCGGGTCGTTCTCAAAGACCAACTTCCACGGGTCACTTCCCTTTACCAGTGGGCCACTGTCAGGCGATTCTTCGTGCTGCACAAAGAGTATGACCGGTTTTGGATCGCTTTCAATTCCTCGGACGGAGGAGAGGATTTCCGCGCCGGCGTGACGAATACGTTCAGCATGTGGAATCTCAGTCTTTGGATCCGATGCTAGATCCTTCTGGATATCAATGACAAAAAGGGCACTTTTTGGGGTGGCCATCGCAGTGAAAGTATCGATAAGACTAGGTTCGCTCTTGTTTATTATAGTGTTAGGGATTGAAATACTCACAAGAGGCTTTTGTGACTCATACATATTTGAGTTCTTTTGATACGGTACGTCGGTACCTATGCCAGGGTAGTGGGGTGTGTGGTGAATGGCCGAGGCTGTGCGGATTAACGATAATCCACTATTAGCTTTATGACAATGGTTCCTTATAATGTCTCCAGAAGAACTCCCTTGGTTCTGGACTAACAATAGAAGAATAACACATCATTATAAAATAAGAGCTTGATAAAATTTCGGTCACGCTGCCCAATGTCACTGGTTTGACAACCACTTGTGTTTTCTAACAGCGAAAGAATGAGAGTAGACTTCAAGGTTCAAGAACAGAAGATAAAACATATCTTCAAGGAAAAGGTCCAGTGGTCTTGGCCTATCGAGTGGATCTCTGTTCCTGTCAGCGATGCGAGTGGATTTCCTGCTGAGCGACGAACCCAACACATAACGGCCAAAACAGATCAAAAGAATGAGACGTCTTCTACAGGAAGAGTTCAGTGGCCATGGCTAAGTTAACAGTATTAGTCTCTGCAAAATCTGCGATAAGGGGTGTGTGTGGCTGAGTGATCCTCAAATTGGCAGTGGTACTGGTGATGGGTCGATCAAAGTAGTAGCAGACTCGATCAAAATGGGAAAGGATAAGGCAGCAGTGGAATTGACTGATGCGGTCTTAGTGAAGCATTAGGAGCTGATTCCCGAGACCGATGCGCTGACAAACCCTTCAGGCTTGCATTTTCCAGTACATGCAATGCAAGCATCTGCCGACATCATCAGCGGAGATTGAATGGCCATCACCGTGAGCATGATATCCATTATCACAGTAATAAGCGGTCGTAAAATTGAAGGGCAAGAAAGACTTGTGGGTTAAAGCACGCACGGCCGCAGGAGAAGGGAGAGGAGGCAGCATTTTGATCCTTGTTTATCTCCTCAATGCTGAATGCAATAAAGTATAAGACCTGGAAGCATGGTTGGTTAAAGTGATAGGCCCTACGCTGATTGGTCGATTGTGTGAGGTAGTCTTTGACTTCTCCTTCCTCAGTTTATTTGACCTCTAGTAATTGCCGCCTTACCAATGTCTGATACGTGAACGCGAGGCAAGCCTTTGATAACAATATTGTATGTTGTAGTATCTAGTGAATGACTGACAATCAATGCCAATATCATTGCGCTTTGTATGGACCCTTGGTCCAGTTGAATCTCGAGGAAGGCAACGTGTTCATGACCTCGATTGACAACACTTGAGGCCCAGTCTTAACATCGAACTCTGGGCTGCCTTAACCTTATATCTAATGTGAGCATCCTGAACACGTGTTCCTTCCATAGACTTCAAAGTTCCTGATATATTCTAGCTACACAATACAAAGCAGGGAACGGAACTTGCTCCATGACTATATTTAGAAACGTGAGAATGGAAACCATAGATCAAACCTTGAGCTCTAGAGCCGTGGTAGCATTCTGGCTACTGGCTGCGGCCAGAAGGCATTGGCTTCTGGGTATAGCTGTGAGTTCCATGTCAAAAAGGAATGATTTCTGCCTTCAACCTGCTGAGGGAATTCCCATTGGCCCTGAAAACCATGGTTTAATTTCTCTAATGCTTAATTGTTTTAAGCTTTCCATCAGGAGGTTTGTGATTTGACTATGTGACAACGTCCCCCTCCATTACTTGATTAGACTTTTGAGGGAGTATTCAGCAAATTGTATTGGCTAAAAGAATGTCGAGAGGCAGCTTTGAGGCAATCGGCCAAGTAATCAGTATTCGCGACACCCTACCCCCACAAACTCAGTATCGCTTAACAGCAATTACTTCCAAAGCCTGTATTAATCACTCAATCCTCTTTGCGTGAGGGATTACAATTGCTCATAGAGTTATTCCCTCATCCTGCTCCTTGTACGGGTATAAATAAGGCCCCTGTTCTCCCAGATCTCTTTTCGATTTCTTCCTCATCACAGAACCTCGTCTGCAAAACTTCCCTTGCTCTACTCTTCATCAAGTCAAGTCAACTTCAACCCACCTACACTTCTCAACCTCACAAATCACCTTACTCTACACTCTATTGAGCCACCTCCTCTACCACACACCTCCAACTTCAATCACATACATCATCATGTGCTTCGGATCCTCCAAGCCCAAGCCTTCTGAGAAGAGGCGTGTCGAGCGAGCCAAGGCCAACCGAGCCAAAGGCAAGGGCACAGTTAGACGAACCCAGATCTCCTCGGAGGACAGCATCAAGACGACTGAGTTGAAGAAAAGATGCCTCCAAAGCAACCAGCCCTGTGTTGCATTCCGCTACGAAGACTGGCCTGAGCCAAAGGGTATGTTGTCTTACTGACATTTCTTTGGATATAATTGACTAACTATTATGACTTAGAACGAACCTCATAAGATGATAACCGGTGCCGCGACATCTACTGTTAACGCGCGACGTCAGTATGGGAGGGAAAACAAGACTGTTCGGAATCTAGTCTAGTCTTTGGGTATTCTTAATTGAGATTGCACCACTACATGTAGTCTTGCAAGTCCTTTAAACTTTACTTCATTTCACAATATTGTGCTTGTGTATTATTTGCCATTGTAGATATCCAACGACATTCATCTTGGTCGACCTGGTTTGTTCTATCCTTGTCATTGATACCTATCTCGTGTGAAGTTCTCGATGTGGTATGTGTCTCTTATGACTGGAAATCTCTGTGATGACTTCCTGAATTGACCGACATATGTTTGATGCTGTCGTGTCTGTCTCCGTAGCTGGTTCAATTATTCACTCACCAAGGGACATTTTGTGTGAACTTTGCTAAACCTTGGAGCCTGATTGGGTGTCGCGTTGGCGACTTCTTGTAAACTTTGTAAAGTCGTTACGGCAGAGACTCGGGTCATGACCTGGCCCGTGACCTAGCCCGTGACTTGGTCAAGATGATGATATGACCTTGGATTTGAAGTAGTCTGACTCAATTTTGTCTGGATATATATTTCATTATCAATCGACACATATTTTCCCTCACATCCTTGATATTTTGCGGTATAGGAGTGGTCCGAGGTAGTCGTCCGTGTTCAGATTTGTCATGGTCATCGCCCTGGTTCGAGTTGCTAGTTCGTCTTCGAGGTAGCTACTACAAATTTGCTTCAGTATGAACCAGCTCTTGAAAGCCCTAACTACTCGTTCGTTATCTATGCACTTCCGCATGGAGGAGTTGGAGATGGCGCATTGTGGCGGGGCATTGTGATATCATGACGTTGCGGGTATTGGAGATAGAAGAAAGCATGTATAGGTAGTGGTTGATACGTTTAGTCAACACGAGACCCGGCATTGCAGGGTTAGTGCTATGAATGGAGGATCCGCGTACTTAGTGGAGTTACCGCGGATCGAGTATACTACTTGATCGACGGCAGGTGGGTATGCCTTTGGAGAAAGAAACGGCGAAATGGCTCAGCAGAGAAACAGTAGTGATTAGTATAAGCGTTTCCGCCATATTGCTCCCGCGCTTAGGTATGGTTCTATACTTTAAGGAGTTTGCAAGGCGCCACAGTGGAACGAGAATCCTTTATATTCCTTCTTGTTGCTTAAGGTGGGCCAGATCGATGAACTAGCCGATCCTGCTTAACCATTAACCGAATGAAAGGGGAAGCACTACTGATCCCGAGATCAGCAAACTCTATACTCTCTAAGGCGGAGGTTGGCATACGTGTTCTTTTGCATATCAAGCTTGAACAAGAAACTTTCCCGGCATAGATTCACGGCCTAGAGCAAGGCACGGTCATGTATGGGAAATGAGGTCCTTGGCAAAAACACAATCCCTACTAGCTAGTTAATTTAAATCACCAGGATGAAATCATCCCTTGAGTGGGACATGTCCACCTAATACTCTTCTCCAAGATGCGAATCTTACAATTGATCAATTCTTATTTAATATGATTAGATTATAGTATCATTATTAAACCCCCAGACTTGTCCTACATAACGAAAGGGAATGTATATCCGTAGCCTATGAAAAAGCTCCACCTGTGTTCCTATTGTTCAAGCACTTCTGGTTCCACTAGCCCCACCAGTGTTTGGGGCGAAAGCTCTATGGGATTCAGTTCCTGGACTAAGTGCGTTTGACTTCCAATTATTCTCCTGAAGTAGAGGCCAAGATCAGAATGAACAAATGCACGGTTGAGAGATTATCCATAGAGTCTAACTACGAGATTAAGGCTTATGCACTGACTGAGTTAGTTAAGCAATAGAGTGTATATAAATATCACTTGCTCGTCCCTCTAGCCATCGACATTCAACAATAGCATTCCATTTCACTTAGAATTCCAACACCCTTTACACCTACAATCAGTCCACCCACTATGCGTCTCTCACTACTCTCTGTTCTTACAGCTGCTATTCCCGCCGCGCTTGGTTGGGAGGTCACTCTCTATGACCAGTATGACTGTAACGACCATGAAGGCAATTTCAACTACGTGAGTCTTCTCGGACTAGTCCCATACTGCTTCCAGACTCTAATGTTCCATTCTAGATGATTGTCACCGGACAGGGTCCTTTGCCTTACTGTATTGGTCCTGGTGACATGCGATTCCCTCCTGGCGTTACTTGCAAATTCTACGGCAACAGCGGCGTGGATAGTGCAGTCGACTGTACTCGGCAGATCACTTCTTTCAAGTCTTGGGTCATTCAACGTGGAGCAGCCATGTTCTGGGAGCAATATGATGACCACGAGGCGCAGCCTGATA
Source organism: Fusarium sp. JS626 (assembly GCA_000966865.1). Taxonomy (NCBI): domain Eukaryota; kingdom Fungi; phylum Ascomycota; class Sordariomycetes; order Hypocreales; family Nectriaceae; genus Fusarium; species Fusarium sp. JS626. Next base: position 5,275,379 of record JWIV01000063.1, on the reverse strand, counting down.
ACCTACGCTGCAACAAAAAGCTCACCATGCACGATGGCCCTGAGTATGGAGTGGAGGGACGTTGTCGCAATGCTTGGTATCATGCCGACGATGAGATTTGGTATAAGGAATTTAAGGGCCTTTCAGCTTGGGATGCCGTCCACGAAGGCTAGATATTCACTACGAGTCCGGTAGCGCTTTGTTCAAGATCTTGGTATACACACATTTATCAGTTACAATCAAAATCACCTCAGGTACTAAATAGTATAGCATTATAATTTCACAGATAGCACCGACTAAATTACTACTGTGTCTAAAGTGGATATATATTATTTAGTATCTTGCTGACTCCTACTTTAGCAGCCTTGTAGTCTAAATAAGGTAACTGTTCTCTTCTCCCTAACAGAGAAAACAGAGCCCTTATCTAATCGCACATCTTATCGATGAGTTATCGATAGATTATCGATAGGACATGACGTAGCGGCACTTTACGGTTCTGCGTGTCCCATACGACCCAAGCACTAATATACCTTTATAGATTGAATTAGAAGGCCTTAGAATTAAATATGGGAAGATTGATTTGAGATTTGATTTATTGGAAGCCCTACCTGAGGGGAGAGATCCTAGCTTAGGGTAACGCTCACATTTCAAATGTGACACATGTGGGAAGATCACGATCACTGCACTAATCTGGTCGCGGGTAGACCAAAACTCGCCAATCGTTCGGCTATCTGTGGTCAGATTAGTGTGACAGATAGCGCCGTTAACGTCATCGGCTTATGTGCATGGAGATGGAACCAGACATGGACGAATCGCAATATTATGCCAGATGCAGCCAGATCCCAGAGTAGTAATAGATTGTCTTACCTCAAGCCTCTTGGCAGCGGTCATGAGGCTGAGGTCGTATGAGTCATCCAGTAATGAGACACGAAAAACGGTGAAGTGATTGTTAATAACCGTTATTCAAAGCCTGATTGGCCCGGGTCACTGGAAAATCATGAGTATTATCGATGGCCACATGCGTCACTCTTCACTTGTCACCCACAGGCGATGAAATTGACAACAAGTCTTGTTGACCGGCCATAGTGTATCACGTCAAGGGTGGAGTTTCAAAGTGACACAACAGTAGTATTAGCCAACGCCACACCGGAAAACAAGCAAAGTGAAGCGGAAAACGATTTCCTACAACCGCTCTTGGTGTCCCCTTCAAGACGGAAATTGCTTACATTCCAGTAGTGCACAGTGGAGACGTGGACTGCCCAGCAGTTTTCCAAGGAATAAAAACCCAAAGGAAGCTCCTAAATTCCCAGGTAGAGTTTCACAGACACGTTACGCATGCAGGATGACATCTCACCAAAACAGTTCCACGTTTTTCTCGGACGAGTTTCTCCAGTCAGCCTCCACAAGGCTCTGGTATGCATCCCCTCATTCGGTGTTAATCCTTTTGTTAAATTCCAAGAAAATCATCATTACCGTGGTAGTGATCCTGCTCTTCCTTCGTGTTTTGTACAATCTCTTCCTTCACCCTTTACGAAACCTTCCCGGGCCATTTCTAGCTAGATCAAGCCCACTCTGGAGGCTTGCCAAGTACTTTCAAGGTACCTGGCATGATGATATTCTCGACCTCCACAGAAAATATGGACAAGTCGTTCGTATATCTCCTGGAGAAGTCAGCTTCACGAGCCCAGACGCGATCAAGGCCATGTACGGCCATGGAAAGCATGTGACAAAGGTATATATACCCCCCGTCACTCTTCAATTCATGATAAATGCTGAACAAGGGGCAGGGGAAATTTTACAATGCATTTATCGTCCCCAACATGACCATCAGCTTTTTTGCAACAAGGGACAACAGAGTGCACCGGTTCCTTCGGTCGCGCGTTGCCAGCGCATATTCCATGACGTCGATTCTTGGCATGGAGCCTCTGATTCAAAGCGTGATGGATCTTAACCTCAAAAAGCTCGGGGAACTGGCAGACGACGAAAAGTATTTCCCGATCGACAAGATGGTGACTTTCTTTACCTCTGATGTTGTTGGACAGCTAGCGATCGGCGGGAAGATTGGATTCCTGGAACAGGGAAAGGATGTAGATGGTATAATCCGGTCTATCCACGACGGTTTCTATCTGATGGGTAACATGGGCATCCTGCCGTTACAAATGTCCTGGATTAACAATCCGGTATCCAAATGGTTGACTAAAACCTTTGGCGGCAGTCGGCTAAATGCTTTCGATGTTTTTATCGACTGGTTGGACAAGAGAGTTGAGGAGAGGATGACTAATGGCCTTTCGCCTGGTCAGCCTAGGGACCTTCTTCAACATTTCATCGAGGCCAAGGATCCCCAGGGCGGTCAAGTAGGAAAAAGAGAGGTCATGATTGAAGGTGTAAATATCCTGGCTGCAGGGTCTGATACAACCGCCATCAGCATCGTGGCTTGCCTCGCATATCTCTTCACCAATCCTCTCTGCAAGGCAAAGTTGATAGAAGAAATCGACAGCGCCTACCGGGAACTCAACATCGACGACGAAGGGCGTGAGATCGCCTTCAAAGAGGCTGAGAAGCTGCCATACTTGTCTTCTGTTATTCTGGAGAGTACTCGGCTCCATCCATCCATTCAGTACCAGCTTCCTCGCGACGTCCCACCTGAAGGAACCCAGGTTGGGGAATATTTCCTTCCTTGTGGTACAACGTGTGGTGTCAGCGCAAGAGCTGTGAACTGCTCACATGAGATCTTCGGTCCGGATGCTGAGGAGTTCCGACCTGAGCGATGGATTCCATTGGACCCTAAGGAAGAAGAGAGGATCAAGAGTGAGAAGTCTTTCCTCATGACGGTGAGTTACCTACTCTCCTGTTCTCAATTTATGATGTCAAGTACTGATACCTGTGATTGTAGTTTGGCATGGGCAGCCGCAGCTGTGTGGGAAGGCATCTGGCAACCGTCGAACTCTACCTGTACATTTCTCAGTTCTTCCGGTACTACGATGCGGAGCTTTTCAGTGAGACGAAACCATGGCACACGAAGACACAGTGGTTTTCCTTCCAGAAGGATCTTGTTGTTTCGCTGAACAAGAGACGACATTCATAGGATGTCCAGCTTCTGAGCACCGTTGGGCCACACATGTGCCAACACGAGAGACAAAAGAAACAGAAATTGTCATATCGATGTAAATATTCTACAGAAAGTAAAAACCTACTCCTATATTACACATTTTTGTTCTTTACCAAAAGAGGTCGTCATTCTTCAAATCACAGCGCAGGCTGGTCAGAAGGTGTGATAACGCAAGATAACATGGACATAGGGGTGGCAGCGCCATAGCCAGCCACGTGAGAGTTATCTTTGATCTCTATTTTACAATAGGATTATCTGTTGTTACAATGGGCTCTGATTCTTTTCATGGCTATGATAAAGGCCCACTGGAAATTGTTTGAAAATAGGCATGTCCAGGGTAGGTAATCAATATGTAACGTTAAAATGTTGGAGACGAGACACGTGCCAACTCAGCGTCGGGGACGGGCTTTGTTGCCGAGCGTAGTAAATTCATGAAACCCTTTCCCCCGCCGACATTGGCTGGTAATTTTGGTCTTGGCCCTCTTCACCCTTCTACTATGCTTCTTGCAACTGCGAACATGTTACGACCAAAAGTTTGTCGACCACGCTGGTCGCTACTCACGGCCCCATACCATATGTGTCATCGCTTCACAATTTGTAACAAGGTTCGCCAAATATCCACCACTCGTCATATTTCACGTATGGCATCATCAAACATATCGTTACGCTTGATGCCTTTAGGAGGCTCGGTTAAATATGGTGTTGGATCTTCAGATGGAAATGGGTACAGAAAGTTCCTACAAGACATGCTTCTCGCCAATGATTATCAAGTCTGCTTCGTTGGCTCACGCAAGTCGGGATCAATGGAGAATAACGACAACGAGAGATGGCGTGGGTATCGGCTTGATCAGATTGCAACGAAAGCTCGATATTCCGTCGCCACTCTTGGCCCTGACGTCTTCACGATCAACGCTGGATCTAACAACTGTCTCCAGGATTACCAACTCGACACTTTTAGGAAGCGCATGGGTGATGCGCTCGACTATCTGTGGCAAGAATCTCCTCTCTCTACGATTGTCCTCTCAACGTGGCTCATAAACGCCGACAAGAAAGTCAATTCCCGAGTCTTACGTGTTAACAGCCAGATTCGGGACTTGATTGAGTCAAAGGCGGCCGAGAAAAAGAGAATTGTTCTTGCAGACATGTACAGTGCTCAAGGACCTGAACTCAATGATCTGATGGATGGGACACATCCTCATGACGGAGGGTACAAAAAGATGGCTGAAATCTGGTTCAACGGCATTCAGCAGGCTCGCAGGAACCAATTCTTCGAGAGGTAGAGGAAAATATTCCTTAGGTGCTGAGGGGAGCTGCCATTACCTCAGTGGTTTTAGAAGACTACTGGGAAAGATGTTGAATCATTTGATTAGCCTTGTCAGGGCCATCGCTACTCTGAAAATAAGGTGGACCAAAATAGCAAAGTCAGGATGACACACGAAGAGCAGGAGTGTTTTATTAATTCTCAAAGGACTAAGTCTCGCACAGCGCCTGGTGTATACCAGCTCATGATACTACCTATCCTCAGCCCATGTAACGCCAGATGAGACCAGAGCTGTGAAGCTGATACAAGGCAGTACCAGCTGCAATGGAGATTGAAGCGGCGTTTCCGTCAAGCTGCTTCCATCCTGTCATCACAGGCCCTACATAACGCCAGATCGACCCCGACTTGTGAATCTGATAAAGTCCACCTGCCCCAACAATAATCTTTTTGGTGGCAGGATTATCATCTAGCAGCTGCCATCCCGAGATAGGAGTACCCGTGTACTTCCAAATCTTCCCAGAGTCATGAAGCTGATACAGGTTGTTGCCTCGGGCGACTATGCTCACAGTGGTAGGGTTTCTATCCACCTTTTGCCATCCAGTGAGCGGCACACCCGTGTACTTCCAGATCGAGCCGGTCTTGTGAAGTTGGTAGAGATTACCTCCCGCAGCTACGACATTCTTCGTCGCAGGATTATTATCAAGCTCTTGCCATCCAGACAGGGGAGTTCCAGTGTATTTCCAGATACGACCTGTGTTGTGGAGCTGGTAGAGGTTGCTACCACCGGCTATAATCTCGACTGTGGCGGTATTGTCATCGATCAATTGCCAACCGGTCATTGGCGTACCAGTTTACTTCCAGATCTTGCCGTTGTCGTGAAGCTGGTAAAGCTTTCCATTTGCAGCAGTGATCTTCTTTGTAGCTGGATTGTTATCCAGAGCCTTCCATCCCGTCATTGGAGTACCGGCGTATTTCCAGATCCAGCCAGACTTATGAAGCTGGTAGAGATCGGCGTCATCAACAAGGATCGAAGCAGTTTGGGCGTTGTTGTCGATAAGCTGCCAACTGGCGAACTTTGGGTAGAGTGATGCTGCAAACCTTCCATCAGTCTCGTTGATGTCATTGCCTCCTGGTACAGCGACATGGTCTTTCATGATGGAGGCCGGAAGGTCATAGCACATTATGGAGGTTGGGTCGGCAAGTTCTGTGGAGATCAAAGCTGACTTTTTCAGCGGAGTGAGGACTTGCTCGACGGTCTTCTTCTCGGGCCAGCGATACATCCTCAAGTGATACTCAATGGCCTTGGCACGGTCAATCCGACTGACAATGCCACTGGTCCTGTGTTCGTGTGGGAATCCCAAAGTGTGACCGGTCTCATGACGGACTACACGATAGAATTCAGAGTCGGGCGTTTGCATGGTGAAAGAGTCCAGGTTCATTGTGGGCTCGTTCCGAGGTCTGTGGAGGATATCTGTTCCCAGGTAGGACCAGTGCCCATCATCCTTCTTGCGTGCAATGCGGACCTGACCACCAGAAGCGACCTGGACAAACTCGACGTTGGCGTACATGCCCCAGGCGTTCATGTGACTGAGAATGCGAGCACGAAGAGCCGACTCCGGTCCATCCATGAAGCTCACAGTGAGACGAACGCCAGAACTGCCCCAGTACTTGGAAGTAACAACAGCCAACTGGCCTGGATTGATAACATCGCCACCGGTACCCGTTTGGCGCAGCATGTGCACCATGGGCGCGTTTGCTGGGTTTTACGCTATGGCCGTCTCGGCTGAAGACTGCCATTCTGCTTCGGGGAGGGTCTTGATGCTGCAACCAATGAATCTCTCGGATGTATCATTGGTAGAGCCATCGGTAGAGCCATTGGCAGGACACATGATGCCTGGTGATAATTGAAGAAGAAGGGTTTGGAGAGTAATCAAGAGAAGTATAAGAGGGCTTGCAGTGATGGAGGTGGTCTGATGAGTCGAATCTTGGTAGGCTTTATATAGGCCAAGCTCCACGAGTTAGACACACAAGTAGCAAGAAACAACATCTCTATTCCGTCTGATAATTTTAATCGTGTGGTTATCTAAGAGGCAAAAAGCCTTACAAGCCACTTTTCGATGAAGTTCAGCTCGGCTGAGGGTCAGCTGGTTCTAAACCGTGGAGGCTGAAGAGCTAAACAACCACCATGACGAATGTTTCACGTTAGTTAGATAACCAGTCATATCTTCGTCCAAGAGATTGGCAGGGGAGCAAGGGATTATGATAAAATACAATTAATGCCGCGATGTTTGTTGGGTGTCTGGAACCTGCACTCGATAATCGTCGCCACATCGGACGCCTCACCATAAGTAGACGGAGGTTTATATGCAAGGGGCACATATTATTTCCTCCCTAGGCTGCCAAACTATTGAAGTTAATCCCAAGACTCACCTTCAGAGACATTGGGAATTGGTCTCCTTCTCTCGAGTGGTGCAGTGTTGTAGGAATGATAGAATAGCATGGGATTAGTTAGTCGCTGACTCAGTGTCCTAGACAGTTTATGGTGGCCAAGTGCCCTCCTCACATTTGTGGACCCAGTTAGCATCACTATCAATTTTGTCAACTCCAGGACAGGAAACCATACATACACTAGTATCCTGATTATCAGTATCACTTTGCCTTGGGTTGTGGATCGATCAAGAACTGAATAAATGGCAGATCACGTCGTCATAACATCCACCATTCGAATGGCACAGCACAAATCTTATTCCGTCCATCGACGGAGACCCCCAGAATTGGAGTGGAGGGTACAACCATGCATATATGCGAGGGGTTTGAATTGACCATGACTGCTTATGGTTAGGCTTGAGACTTTTTGAGTGATCATTTGTATTGTATTTCTTCCGTGTCGAACTAAATGCTTTTTGCAAGCCTTGTAGACTTTTACCTCAAAGCCGAATCATCAGCACATTGCTTTACTACAGCGACTAAGTAATTCTCAATTGCGGTACCGAAAGAAATAAGCAGCATTTGATAGTTATTTCTCTTATACCACCAGGCAGCATGAAGGTAGACTGACTACGTGATTATAATAAGGAGAACAGCGCTGTTGAATATTACCCTTTGATAGGTACCAATTTAAGATCTGCGATTTTGATAAATGGTAAGAGTCTCTCAGATAGACATATTGAAGAGAGAATAAATCTCAAGGAAATGATCAACACTCAACTTCCCTTGACCGGTTCTGACCGAAATGCTCTCGCCAAAGTTCTCAGTGGTAAGCTTTTTTAAATGCTGTCCTACTTGGTTTTTTGTGGTCAGCACCTTAACCGGTACCTGATCGTTCGCAAACCCTTTCAATGCCTCCTTGAATACGGCAAGCCGCCTGTTGTGAACAGACAGCCACTTGGTGACCGTGGCCCCATCTCTCTTGATTTCGGTCCTGATGAGTTCGAGCTTGGGGAACCCTGCAATACGAGTGCGGAGTTCCTGGGCGCTGAGTCCTGCCAAACTCGTGATGTTTTTGGCGATGCTGATTTCTTGGTTCGTCGCTGATTTCATACTCCAGCCTATAGAATCTTGGCTGAATCCTATTTCACGCACAGATAGGCTTTCGACAGCTTGAACATCATTATCCAACAAAACTTAAGAACCAGGGAACTTCTTAAAGAGTTTACCCACGCCGATACCAAGCACCGTACCAATCAGTGCCCCAATCACCCCCCATACCAGGTTATTAGTGGAGCTGCTTTGGGCTGTGAACGAGGGGTTGGCAATAGCCGCGGCCATCGACGTATCTTGTTGAGGTGGACCTGCGATGACAGGTATACTGACAGCCTTCATCAGGCTTCAAAAGCCTAGCTTCCTCTCGACTTCAAAACGATTCTCATCCATCCATATCTGACACTCGCTTTACCTATACCATCTTTTCGACATCCAATATGGCATTTGACCGCAGTCTTTGTACCATGGCTACTTGCGACGTCGAGATATACGGCTGGTATCATTATGTTCCCAACCTCGGCGCCAACGCGTTCTATCTTGCCATATTTAGCGTCTTTCCTATTATCCAACTCTACTTGGCAATTCGATATAGGGTTTGGGGCATATTTGCCGGAGGCCTGGTACTCGGCTTCATTACAGAAGCTGTTGGGTATGCCGGCCGCGTCATGCAAGCCTGAGGGGATGGTATATTCAAGAAGAAGTTTGTCTAGCGCCCCCCTTTATTAGAGCCCGTGAATAACAGATGTGCCATCTGTAGGTATTTTGTGATCCAGCTAGTTTGCCTGACTATTGCCCCAGCCCTCATATCGGCACCCATTTATCTCTCACTCGGTCGAGTCGTCAAAGCGTACGGAAGGCAGTTTGGCCTCATGGCACCCAGAACGTATGCAATTATCTTTATATGCTCTGATGTTGTGTCACTGGTCCTCCAATCCATGGGTGGCGGTCTCGCTGCTACTGGAAAGACACAGAAGAAGGTTGATACTGGTGTGTACATATTGGTAGCAGGTTTGGCATACCAAGTGCTATCCTTAGGCGTCTTCGTGGGCCTAGCAACACATCTTTGGTCTCTTATCCGGAAGGGTACTGAGTCCGCTAACCCTCGATTTCGCGAATTACGAGCTTCACGGCAGTTTAAGTCTTTTATCTGGGGTATGTCAATCTTTCCTTAGTTTTGAACACGAAGCTGACAGGATCTACCAACTTGAAGCCCTTAGCATTGCCACTTCCACCATCACCATCAGGTGTATCTATCGTGTCGTTGAGCTTTCCGGTGGCTTCAAATCTGAGGCCGCCAACGATGAGCCCCCCCTGATGGTCCTTGATGGCCCCATGATCATGGCTGCCCTCCTTGCACTTACCACCTGTCACCCAGGACCCCTCTTTTTTGGGGATTGGAAACGACTTGACGAGGATTCGGGATACCCCGAAATCACTCAGGATGACGAAATGGTTAAGCCGGATGTCGAAACTAAATAAGATGTAGGCTGATTGCCACGAGATAATCCGCAGCCTAGATCGAGGGCAAAGCATATAAATACTGCAAGCTCAACCACCATTTAAGTGGAAAATGTTATCTGAAGGGTAGTGTTCACAGTAAAGCGTTACAGAAGCGGAACAAGCTTTTTTCAGCCTTATCTAAGATACATACCACGATCGAAGAAATTGATATTAATTTTGAGAATTTTATACACACTTATTTAATTTGAGGAATAATCCTACATGCCAACACTGATGCTCAGGCCTTGCTTGCTCTGCTTCGGTCAAGCTGGTTGGTGATCTATGGTCTCAGTGACATTTTGAATCAGGTCTTGATTCCTTAGGGATATTTGTCTAAATCATCTATCAATAGAACAAAGGCTTCTATGACGAAGGTTGTCAGAGTCATTACTATGCAACGCCCATATGTGGCGGGCTATCTGAGCGTGGTGATATGCCATGCAGTCTCATTTTTGCTGCAGCTCTGGCGGCTGGTGCGGTTCTTCGGAGATGCCCTGAGTCGATCGAAACAAATGGTCTCTCTGTCAGCAAAGGTTCAGCAACTGCCCTATTACCCGGCCCAAGACAAGCGACGGGGGTTAAGTAAGGCCCAGCCAACAAGTGTATGAAAGCTAACTACCAGGCCAATAACATGCATAACCGAGCCTGCAACAGGTTTACTCCAAGAATATCAAGATTAATAAGTACACAGACCTGTTAAGTAGAGTGTGATATCACAGAAGGATTACTCCTTCGATCCTTCATGATATCATGAGGTCTGAGCGTCCAGTTGACCGAAGGATTTACTCCATCCTTCGCCCCACATGGATGAGTATAAAGAGGAAGCAACTGAATGTTGTCATAGCTAAGCAGCTATGTTAATCTAACTTCCTCAAAATTTTCTATCACTTCTCAACAGTGCCCATATCATACACAAACATGAAATTCCTCGCCACCCTCATCTAAACTCTCTCAACCCTGGGCTTGGTATCTGCTACCAAATGCTGCGCTGACAAGAGTGTAAGTGTCCTTTTAGGGTTTGAAATAGTCTCCATCTTAATTAATATATAATTGGCAGTGCTCGGGATCATGTGTCCCTATCGCCGGGCAAGAGGGCGAACTTATTTCTTGTCCCTTGAACAAGCCCCAGCCATGCAATGGCGATCCTTAAGCGCCGGGCCACCAGTTTGGAAGTATCAGGGAAAAGTCTGCAAGAGTAAGGGAAGATAGCTTGGAACGTCTGATAGTATCATTGTGATAGAACTACTATCTAATTCAACACAAACAGGTTCATATCATTTTAGGTAAACTTTCGCAGCCGGATTTCAGTATTACACTCAGTAGCCTTGTTGAAAAACCCTTCCCTTATAACTGTTGGGTTGGAGTTCAATCTTTTGACATCAAAGAGCTTGAAGATAATGACCATAGCTTTTAAAATCTCCATCCAAGCAAAACTGGAAACTGTCAGCACATGTACCAAATGATCTGCATGCATGTCCTTACTTTCTGCCTATGCATGCCCTAGGACCTGTAGAAAAAGGAAAGAATGACCCCAGAAGCTTTTTTGAGTTTGGTTCTAGCCATCTCCGTGGTTTAAATTCTTCGGGAGAATCGAAAACATTGGGGTCCATCATAATACCAACAGTCGGCACGCTGACGACGGTCTGAATTTTCCATTAGCCATACATGTTGTTGAGTGTCTTGTAATACGTCTTTCACTAGACCTTACCTTTCCGGGAATATACTCTCCAGCTATTATCCTTCCCCCAGGGGGTGTAATTCTTTCAAGACCTGTAGCACTGGTTGGCCGTAGACGCATAACCTCTCTTAGTGTTGCAACTAACAAAGGCACACCCACTGCCTCCTTCTCAGAAGGAACCCAATTTTCATCAGGATGACCAGGGAAGACAGTGTCGATTTCTTGCTGCAGCTCGGATTGTAGGTCGGGATCGCGGGAAACAAAGTCAATAAAGTTCGCCATGGTGCTACTGGTTGTGTCACTCCCGCCAACGATGAAGCTGATGGACTCAGCCACAATCTCATTTTCTTCGAGAGGGTTTGCTGTATCGGGATCTGTTGCAGAGAATAGAAAACTCAAAAGATCTTTTCGACTTTTAGCAACACTCTTGCGTCTCTGATATGCTTGCCTCCCAAATTTCTCAAAGTTCGCTCGCGCCTTCATCCCAGAACTCCAAAATGAGTCAAAGGGGTGGTACTTTATGACTGACCGTAAATAAGGAGACAAGGTTCCAATCGCGTTCAAGACTTCGCCACGGGCGTCGATTGTCTCGATGAGGTGATAAGGGTCTTCTGCCATGCCGATAAACCCAAATGGCTCTCCGAAAGCAAAACTGGAAATGACATCGAAGGCGAGGAAATTGGCTATAGCCAGTAAGAGCATAGTCAGCAATCTGTGAGATCGATTAATATGGGGAATTTTCGGACGCTTACACCAGATAACAAAGTCGACTTGAGTCGTACCGGTATGATCAGCCATGCTCAAGAGCTTCCTTTTCCAGTGCACGAGCTCCAGGTCCATGTATGGCTCAAACTTGGAGAGAGCACGAGTAGAAAATGCGGGGCTGACGTATTTCTTCTTACGAGTATGCTCTGCAACGTTCCTAGCATTGAATACCACAGGGGTTACCTGAAGGAACGCATCGTAAAACGTGCTCTTGGTAAAGCCCGTCCCGTGGCCATAGATTTCAGTCACAGCAATGGGATTGTTGATGGATATATGGTTGGGTCCTATTCGGACAAAGTCGCCGTATTTCTTGTGCAGTTGCATTACCGCTACAGAACGCCGTGTACGTCGGCATTGGGATGCCAGCCAGAACGATGACAATTTGGCCCAAACGGGCCCAGGAAAGCGGCGAACAGGAGAAAGACCAAGTCTGAGTACTAGGAACGATGTCTACGCATCAGGCGATTGTGTTAAGGATTATTAACGATATCTCGAGATGGCCGACATACAATCAGAATTGCAAGAGTCAAAAAAGTCGAGACAGGAGAAAGTCGCGCAAGCTCTAACACTTGTGCGAAGTGCTGCTGAATGAGCATGACTGGGTTCGAAAGAAGAACCTTAGCTTAGCTAACGATCGAGGGTGCCGACGATTTCGCGTGTGGCTTAAGTGAATGATAGAACCATTGACACGACAAGAGTTTATATTTCTTATTCACCGGCTATTCCGGCATCACTCCCGACATGGATCGATGTCTAGGCCCGTTCGGGAGCCAGGAGCAGAGACCGGGCGATTATCGGCTGGCGGTAACAAAGAAGCCAATGGTTGCCATTAATCTTTCCTTCATACATTGGCAAGGTTCAGGCGGATTAATCGGGTTATCGGGTCTGTCGGGCTGACCGGGTGTGAGATGCCGATGCCACTGACTGCTAGCCCTTTCACAAATTTACCAGCCAATCTAGGTAGATTAGGGTAGTTCTGAATCTTGCAGTTGAAAATGAGATTTTATATCTGTATTTGCCGTGATAAACTAAGCCCGGTTACAAAAATAAAATTAACAGGTACTTTGAATTATAAAGATATGTAGCAGGCGTATTGCGACCTGTATTTATCGACAGGGTCAGCAGTAAAAGATGTCATCCCGTTTAGGTTTTTAGCCGATCGAGTCGGGGTTATGTCGGATACAACCGACCCGCCTAGGTCGACTTTAGGAATGGAGCTCAAGCCAATCCTTTTACGTATTAATATACTACCGGCAGATCTATTACCTTGGCTCAGTTTTCAATACGAATTTCTCCCCTACGTTTTACACATGTGTTACAGAATAAAGGAAGCATATAACTGACAGACATGAAGTCTTATAATACCCAGCCGTATAATCTTTTAGGAATCACGGACGAGTCAACATGGTATGAGGACTCCGTCTGCAGCTGGATAGGGAGCGGGGTTCCCTATATTCTACGACTATATTGTAGGCCATGGAATTTCATTGGTTCCTGGTGAGCTTTATTCTTCAATCCCGTGTTGCTGCTGTTAGTTCTAGAATCTTGAATAAGACAAAAATTATGAATGATATGTATAGAAAAGAGCTAAGTACTAAAAGGTTTTTTCTCTAGGATTTCATTGCTGAATAGTTCTTGAAATGAGACATCCGATTTACATACTAGGACTGTTCCAGAGGGATTTAATTTACCTTGAGTAGTTATCAGGCCACTGAATTCTAAAAACATATAATTATACGAACTCAACAAATGCACTGTTACCTACATAGGCTAAGAATAATGTCTAAGCGAATATCTGATTGCCTTCATTATCACTCCATTCTATTCTCTTATACTTTATCTATCTTCAAGGTGATGGGTGTACCATTAAAAGAAGCCTAATGCTTCAGTGTCTCCCAGAAGCTGGAGCAAGAGATGTTGCAGTAGAGCCATAGAAGCCAACCAGAGTCAGAGCCAGAGCACTCAGAAGAGCAAGATGTCCCCGAGGAACCAGAGAAGTCGAAAGCCTGGCAGGTTGAAGATGGGTCCTTTTGCACAGTGAGCGAATCACCAGGCAAGCCATCTTCACCTTTTATGAATTGCCAAGAAAGGACTGTTTCGTTGTGGACGGTCAACTTGGAGAAGCCAAAACTGGTGAGATCACGGAAAGCAGTTATGTCAGGGTATGTCTTGTTGCTGGTAGTAGAGTGGCTTTCGATGTTTCCAGCAGCGCCGTTGATGAGATGAACCACAGAGTTACCAGGATTCACCTTATAGGTATTGTTGTTCAAGATGGCGGTGTCGTCAACAGCACAGTTCCTGATGGGCTTAAGGCGCTCATACCAGTGCACATGTCTATAAGTAGTTAGCTTAGAATTCTTGACCGGTTTCAATATTAGCTTACCCAGCAATGTAGAGATCGACCTTGTGCTTCAGGAACAACTTCTCAAAGGCTGCGCGAAGATGTTCATGGTAGTCGCCACATTTAGAGCTATACATGGGGCGATGGCCCATGATGATAACCCAGGGGGTCTTGCATCGATCAACACTAGCAAGATCCTTCTTCAACCACTGATATTGCTCATAGGCCTTGTTGTCCTTGTATGAACCGTGTATGGCTCCAAAGGGACCAGCATCCGTGATGTGCGTCATGTTGGCCAGGGGATGAGTCTTGTCAGACAAAAGATCGGCCTCTTCGGCTGCAAAATCTGTCTCATCGCCCATTTCGATCTTCACACACTCGCACTTTTCTTCCTCGCATTCAGGTGTATCCTTGTCCTTACCCTTGCACTTGCACTTGGGTGAATCCTTATCCTTGCCTAGACAATCCTCCTCCTGCTTCACCTTCTCAAGATCTTCTACAAACGTCTTGTCCGGGCTGTGAGCATAGTCTGTTTCGGTGTCGATTGATACAAAGTGTGCCAAGCCGTAATCGAACGAGTGCCAGAAATTACCAACGCCACCGGACTTTTCGCCTGCCATGTGGAAGCGGTTCTGGAAGGCGGTGAAATTGCGCTGCGAAGGTGGACACGAGTAGTAGTTTAGCGTTGAGTCGGGGCTGGTGCCATTCGCTATGCCCTCATCGAGATATGCAGAGAGGATATACGGAGGATTGTCATGGTCGGCACACGTGGCCTCGTGGTTTCCAGGAAGAACGATATAAGGAATCTTTAGGGTGATGTTGTTCATCCACTGCTGCCAAAGGTCCCAGTTGGACTCGTAAAGAACGCCCACGTCACCACCACGAGGACTACCTTGGTTTGGTATTTCTCCTTCTGGAAGAGGCGTGTTGAAGTAATCGGGATTGGTATCATTATTGGGGAGATGACTCGAGCTGCCGTTGTAACAAACGGGCCAACCAGAGTCGCAAGGCACGACGCCAGAGTACCAGTCATCAGCATAGCTAAGATCACCTCCATGCCAGACAAAGGCCAAGCCATCTTGAACCGCCTTATTCATGTACTTGTAGGTTCCACCGGCGTTCGTGTAGCCCATGTCATTATTGATAGCAATGCTGAACTTGGAAGGATTGCCCTTGCCTTGGGCGGTAGTGAAGCTGAGTACATCAGACTGGGTGGTTTTATTGGCAGCAGGGATCTGGTAGTAGTAGGTCGTGCCGGGATCGAGATTTTCGATATGAATGTTGTGGAAGAATTGGCTGCACTGAGTAACAACAGTGATGAGAGAACAGGGAGGGGTGCGATCATATGTTATGCTTGAGCCGGTAGCCAGATTATTCAAGGCAGAGGCACTCGTTCCCCATCGAACCGAGGGGGGGACGCCCAGACCAAAAGGCGTCTGGTAGTGGATGTTGATGCCGACAGTTGTTTCTTCATGCTTTGCGGGGATATATGACAACGAGATAACATTGATGTTATTACTTGGGTTCGCAGAGGCAGGCTTGACAGCTGGGGGCTCGACTAGACGCGGAAATCCTTTGCCATTGCCATTGACGGTAGGGTCGACCCAGTCGCCAATAGGGATTTTGGGACCGGGATAAGGGTATGTCTCGTCGACGGTCGGCGCTGATTGAGCTGGTGCAGCAAGTAAAGCTGCCAGTAAATAGGGTGACTTCATGCTTTGTTGGACCACTGATAAAGATTTATTGGGGACTGAGAGAGTGACGGTAAAGTAAAGGGGGAATCGTAGCACATGAGGACTACTGGCAATGCTTTTAATCTGGCTGGAGGGTGGAGCAAATACATATCTTCTTTGAGGTTAGTACGTGTACTGTTGATGTCTCGGAACACGGATACCGAATATGTGCCTTCATGAGATATCCCAGCTTCGTCACATATCTCAATAATAAACAGCTCTCCTGATTAGCTGCTTTAAGTTTATGGAACTGTCCCCAAGACCCTGCGGACGCCAAAAACAGTTATTGGTATGGTGGTTGGCATTTCAGCCAGCCAACTAAAGTCTGGGGTTGCGCCACAAAACCCATCATATCCTGGCTATTGATAAGCACGATCTCATCAGTGAGAGAACCCGCTCATTACGGCCCGTTCCATACAAGGCTATGGGTGACAAGACTAGGGGGTACAGCCGTGACAAGGTCTAGGCCCTGAAACTATTGACTTCTACGCAAGCCTCACTCCAACCAGTGAGACACTATTACTTGGAACGAAATTGCTGTTAACATTTTGGGATTGGTAAGTGCTTTTGGGCTGAGACATGCAGCGAGGCTGGGGGTTTAGGGTAGAAGACACTAGGATTATGTATGAAAACATTCTACGGGACTGATTGAAATGCGCTGGAAAATAGTGGATATATAATTAATAAAGTGACCTAGTTATAGTGCGCGATAACCAATATGATAGAGTGACAATAGCGGCAGACAATCTTGGTGTTGCTAATTCAATCCCGATGTCGCAAAGACCGCTACGCCAAATCACCAAAAAGTGAGAGCACCTTCCCTAGGGATGCAGGCTAGCAGGCTTTATCACACCAGATATTGGCATTTAGCGTGGCTGTTAAAAGAAGCAGGCAGGGGTGTGGCCACGTGCGGTATTTGGCGGGGTGAGCGTGGCGGTGGGATAAGATCAGCAAGGTCTTACGCCTACAAAGTATTTACATATCTCCGCGGACTCTAAAATTCAAGTCGAAAATTTAACGATTAACACTTCTTTTCTATTTCCTTAGTCTGCAGCAAAAAGTCAAAGTCAGGATGGCCCTTTTTCAAGGGCTGTCTACAGCCTGTGGCCTTATCTTTTCATTGACGGTGATCAAAGATAGTGGCGTTGTTGGGGTGCTTCTTATCTTTCCTCGAGAGATAGCAACACGGAGATGCAAATAACGGCTCAGCAGCGAGATCTATAACATTGATAAAATCTCTTTGATTCCCCAAAATGGAATTATACTACACACGCATTTCCCCATAGTCATGCTCCTCTAAAAAGAATAAATCCAAGCGCTCTAAGCGCTCAAGCATACACTTTATCCAGGCTTGCACGCAAAGGAATGGCCAATCAGCGGCTTGCGCATTTCTCACGCGCACCAGAGATGCCATGTTTCGGCGTCACAGGTTCTTCGTCCTTTCGATGTCTCGGGGAGATCGGCAATAACGAAATCTCTGCATTGAATCTTCACGTCTTTGGACTTTTATTAATACTTTCAGTCACTCTATTCTTATTTCTGCGAGCCTTGCACCACTTCTTGTTGTATGAGAATATGTCCTCTAAATCGGAGAATGTGAAAGGGAATGAAGCTACTGAGAATTCACCTCTGATACATTCTCACCAGCATCACGTCCCAGCAGCAGCAAATGTTGCCCAAGAAAGGATTCCTTACAATGATTATTACACTATCGACTGGCTTCAAGACCTTGTGAAAGATGGTCAAACACGCAATATTTTCAGTCTAAACTCTCGTCGTGGAATCCGCTCTCGCGTTGCTGGAATTTGGGACGCCTCACAAGGATGGCTCGCAGCATTTGCCATTGGCCTTCTTACGGCATCTATCGCAGCTGTTGTAGACGTCAGCGTTGAGACAGTAGCAGATTGGAAAGACGGATATTGTACCAACAACGTTCTTCTTAGCCGTCGAGCATGCTGCGCTTTTGAAGAAACGTGTGAGAACTGGACACCATGGACGGAGAGCTACATTTCTGCGTACGCCATCTACGTGGGTATGTCATTGGTGTTTGGCATCATCGCTGGAACTGCCACCAAGACTACAAAGTCCACCCTGACTTGTGTTGCTCCTGAAAACGAAACCTCGGACTTGACAAGTTCAGACCAGGCTCGAAGATCTGGCGGAAAGACCATGTACATGGCAGCAGGAAGTGGTATACCCGAGATCAAAACAGTCCTCTCTGGCTTCTCTATTCCTCATCTTTTCGATCTCAAAGTCCTTATAGTCAAAGCTGTTGGAGCTACCTTTGCGGTCGCAACTGGCATGTGCCTAGGAAAAGAAGGACCATTTGTACACATCTCAGCTTGTGTCGGGTATCTTGTCACCATATGTATTCCCAAGTACGCCACCAATCAGCGAAAATTGAGGGAGATGCTCAGCGTAGCTTGTTCAGCTGGATTATCTGTTGCTTTTGGTGCTCCCATTGGCGGTGTTCTCTTCAGCTACGAGGAGATCAGCACTTATTTCCCTCGTCGCGTCCTTTGGCGCAGTTGTCTTTGCTCTGTTGTAGCTGCGGCTATTCTAAAGGAACTTAACCCAACCGGAACCGGCAAACTTGTCCTTTTTGAGACGAATTACGGTGTCAACTACGATGCTCTTCATTATCTTGTCTTTGTGATCCTCGGGATCTGCGGTGGTATTTTTGGTGGAGTTTTCTGCCGAGCGAACTTCTTCTGGGCCAAGTCATTCCGAAAGACATCCATCATCCAGAATAGTCCTGTCTTCGAGTTGGCGCTAGTCGCACTGGTCACTGCTGTGCTTCAGTTTCCTAATGTTTTGATTAGAGAAACTGGAGATATTGTCATGCAGCGACTGCTGGTTGACTGCAATGATATCCAAGAGGACTGGATCTGTCAACAAGAAGCCAAGCTAACCGGCAAGGGAACATACTACGCATGGCTCATCTCTGGGACATTCGTCAAGCTGTTTCTGACAACTATCACCTTTGGCTGCAAGGTCCCTTCTGGTATCATCATCCCAGCAATGGACGCCGGCGCCCTCTTCGGTCGAATGATCGGCCAGCTCGTTCCCGACATCTCACCGGGTATCTTCGCCATGGTTGGGTCAGCCGCGTTCCTGGCTGGGGTCAGCAGAATGACTGTTAGTTTGGCTGTGATTATGTTTGAACTCACAGGAGAGGTTAACTTCATTCCTCCGTTTATGATTGCTATCTTGACTGCCAAATGGGTAGCTGATGCGATCAGCGCTGATGGCGTTTATGACCTGGCTCAGCATCTGCAAGGACACCCATTCCTGGACGCCGAGGCTGCGATCCGAAAAGTCAGAGTGATTCGAAATGATGAAGGCAGTGCGACTGTGGATATGCTCATTCCCTCAAAGGATGCAGTCGACAACGCGATTGTACATGTTGGACCTAACCATCGAGTCACCACTTCAGTTCTCAAAAGCAAACTGTCTAATCTCCAGAACAAAGGCTTGGCCGACTCAGGACTGGTACTCGTCAACGAATCGGGGATCTGTCACGGATTTATCTCACAACAAAAGCTGGAAACTATAATTCATTTGATCGAGAAGACAGATGGTATGAACGAGTCTTCCGAGGTGGACATTCTCGAACCAACTCTGGCGGGGGCCATCGACAGAAGCCCAATGACTGTTCCATCAAAGGCACCCTTGGAGTATGCAGTCGAATTGTTTGGGAAGTTAGGCAACGCTTATTTAGTTGTGATTCAGGAGGATACAGCCAGGGTGTTGGGTGTCGTCTCAAGAAGAGAATTGGTTGCGTTCTTTGGTAGAGTCAACTAGCTACTTCCTTTCTCTTTCCAAATGACAATCTATCCTCAAGCTTCTTTTTATCGCCATACAACGATCTGCAGGTGGCACCGTAGAGCTTGACTACTGCATCTGTATACTTAGTCCGGAAGAATAAGTCAGAGGTTTGGAATAGGAATTACAGCGTCAGCAACACCATTATTCTCCTTGGGTCCAAAGTTACCACCGTTTCCAATCAGAAGCCTTTTGGTTCCCTTGATAGTAATCTCTCTAACGCTGCGGGAATAGGCGGACCAATGATTGATATCGACCTTCTTCCACTTTCCTTCGACCGGGTTATCACCTTGGATGAGAAGGTTTTCAGAAGACGTGGTGCTAATAATGATGATGCCAGAGCCATCGCTGGCATAAGGGTTGCGGACCCAAGTCACATACGGCCCATTGGTGAAGAGACTACCATCGATGGCTTTGAGTCTGGTTCCGGGAATTGGTCCAAAGGCAAGAGGACTATCAGAGACTTTGTAGTAGACTCTGCAGGAATCGACACCACAACGTTCCCAAGTCATGATCCACTTGTCAGTGCTCTCAATATGAGCGACAGTAGTCATGCCAGGACGAGCGTTGTAGTTACTCTCAGCTTCGTCGTCGACAATGGCTGACCAAGTCTTGAGATTGGTGGTGGTGGTGTGGACGAGCTTCTGGGCATGCTTGGGGTCTCGTTGGTCAGAATAGTAACAGACTAGCTGTCCCTTGTACATCAAGAAAAAGGGCTCCCACAATGCTTTGTCGCCGTTTTGAATGGTGTTAGGCCCATCACCATATGCAATGTGAGACACAAATTCCCACGTCTTTGCACTATCTTTGCTCGCGTAGACATCGATGTAGACACCACCTTCCAGGCTCTCAGGGGTCGAAACACCAGCTGCCAAAATAGTACCTTTGGCATAGCCGCCAAAGTCGGTCGGAAGGGTGTACAAGAACGGCTGGAATCGCATTCCCCAACCGTTTTGTGTGTCTTTGACGGCACTAAAGTTGGACCAGGTTGCGCCGCCATCCACCGACTTGTAGATAGGATCTGACTGGCGTGTTAGCTTCTGTCACGTATGAACCAGTATGCACAACACGCACGGTTGACGGGGTATTCCTTAGACTCAGCTGGGTAGTTTTCCCAAGTCATGAGCAGCGACTCGTCAGGCAACTGGAGTGATCGAGCATAGAGTGTGCCCCAGAGCTGAGCATCTGCCTCGGGCTTGAAGAATTCATTCCTGGTGAAAGTGGAGAAAGGAGCAGGGGCTCGTTTGTCGACTGCGGCGCCATAGGCGGCCGTAATAAAGGATAAAGCGAAAAGAATAGACTTCATTATCGTGAAGACAGATTGTAGGTAGGATAATCGTTTCTGGTATATGAGTTGAAAGGACATGTCTACTGGAGGATAGTGGAAGCTTTATATATATTCAGTTTTTGGGTAAATTACTGGTGGCTAAAGAGGCATGATCAGAGATGTGGTGCTCTCCACGAAGGCGGCACGTAATTTGCGGGGAAATAAGGTTCGTGGAAAGCTAGTCAATTTGAGAAACCCCAGCAGTACATGAACGTGGAATTGGACAGCAAAATCAAGACGTAGCGAACCCTGTTCGATTTATCCGTAGTGACTAGATTATCTCGGGGTTTTCCCCGACACTCCGCACATTGGATTTTTGCCCCATGTCTGCATACGTGTTAGACCCATCCGAGAAGAGAAGCTCCCGATACTCCGCGATGTCACACTAATTACGTCCCTACCCAGAAAATGAACAAAATCGCCGATTTGCCTATGGTTCTTGAATAGATCTGCTTTCATTTCAGCAGCTCATTTTATTTCTTTACCAGACAAACAGGCTGAATACACCTTTTCGCCCCCCAAGCTCTATTCTCTATTGCAACACACCACTGTCAACCTGAACCTGTAATCTAAGTCTAATCACCATGGGAAGTGTAACCCTACCAACTTTCGACTTCGAAAGGGCTGTGAAAGAAGTTGCTCTTGGTCGGGATCCTTCAGCAGTCGCTGGCCGTCTGTTGTCAGAATTGTCTTTGATGGACCGTCTACATCTTCTGGATGGGGACGTTCCATTCTGGGAAGGCCTGAGGGGAATACTCTGTGATCGTTATAATCGCAGGCCATTCATCATGGGTGCAGTCCCTCGCCTCAAGATACCGGGAGTCAAGTTCACCGATGGGCCCAGGGGTGTGGTGATGGGCTCATCAACCGCCTTTCCAATTTCCATGGCTCGCGGCGCCACCTGGGATATCGATCTTGAAAGACGAGTCGGCAACGCCATTGGACTTGAAAGCAAGGCACAAGGCGCGAATTATTTCGCTGGTGTATGCATCAACCTTCCACGTCACCCAGCTTGGGGCCGTATCCAAGAGACATATGGCGAAGACCCGATTCTGCTGGGCGAATTCGGCGCTGCACTCACTCAGGGCGTCCAAAACCACATCATGGCATGCGTCAAGCACTTTGCTTTGAATTCGATGGAGAACGCTCGATTTCGAGTTGATGTCGAGGTGGAAGAAGACGTACTTCACGAAGTTTACCTTCCTCACTTCAAAAGAGTTGTCGAAGCTGGCGTCGCGTCAGTCATGTCTTCTTATAACTCGGTCAAGGGAGAATGGGCCGGCCAAAGCAGGCTTCTCCTCACAGATATTCTGAGGAACCAGTGGGAATTTACAGGCTTCGTTGTATCTGACTTCATTTTCGGCTTGCGAGACGCTGCACTGTCGGTCAAGAATGGTTTAGATATTGAAGCACCTTTTGCGCAACAACGGGCAATGCATCTAGAGAATGCGCTACGCAGTGGCGAACTATCCTGGTCAGATGTTAATAAAGCGGCCACGAGAATCCTGCGCACCCAGCTCGAGTTCGGCTCTCGTATTCTTCAACGGGGACCAGATTTGTCGGTGGTGTTTTGTGAAGAACATCGACAACTCGCCCGTGAAGTTGCGGGACGATCAATGGTGCTGCTCAAGAATAACACCATCAACAGCAAACCGCTTCTACCACTGGACGAAGCAGCTATTTACCGCCTGGCTCTAGTTGGTCGTCTGGCTAACAAGCCCAATACTGGAGACAAGGGCTCCTCGCAGGTCTTTTCACCGACAGTGGTAACCCCATATCAGGGACTCAAAGATGGACTTTCCAACGCTGAAGTGATTCTGGAAGATGGTGACAGTCCTGATTCCGCCGCAAGAGCAGCCGCGCAAGCAGATGTCGCTGTTGTTATCGTCGGCTACGACTCCAATGACGAGGGCGAATATGTGGTGCCTTCCCTCCAGAACGACCCTTGCCTGTCGGAACTGTTCCCTCCGACGACGAATTTAGCCAAAGAAGAGACCTTGTCGATTATCCAGGGCAAATCGGCTATAGGGAAACAAGAGTCGGCGCTTGAAGTTGGTGCTGGAGGCGATCGCCTGTCCTTGAGGTTAAGGCCTCGAGATGTCGAAATCATCGATGCAGTGACTACTGTCAACACAAACACAATCGTAGTGCTTATCTGTGCTGGTGCTGTCATAATGGAGGAATGGAAAGATAGAGTACCCGCCATTATGATTAGTTGGTATGCTGGGGCAGAAGGCGGCCATGCACTCTCAGACGTTCTGCTGGGACGGGTCAATCCTGGAGGCAGACTGCCGTTCTCGATCCCGACAGATGAGTGCCATCTCCCCAGGCTTGATATTGAAGCACAGGCTATCAAATATGATCGTTGGTATGGCCAAAGTCTGCTGGACAAACTTGGAGTTGATGCTGCGTTTCCACTCGGTTATGGCTTGTCGTATACCGAATTCCGGTTCAGCAACCTTGAATTTGTGCACAATCAGGACATCCCGGAAAAGAACATCATCAAGGTGGCGGTTGATGTGGAGAACATAGGTCTGAGATCCGGGCATCATGTTGCCCAAGTATATGGGTATCCCGATACTGCTGACTTTCCGCATCGAGTCTTGCTTGGTTTCGCCAGCGTATGTCTACAAGGCAGAGAGTCGAAGCGGATGTTCGTCGAAGCATCTCTGCAGCCCGTCAAGCGTTGGGTCGATGGTCAATTTCTGTTGTTGATTGACTGTTTGCTCGTTGAGGTTGCAGCATACGCTGGGGATAAGCAAGCAATCCAGAAAGTGTATCAATTATAGTCAAGTCCATAACTAATAAACATAAGTGAAGACGATATGAAAAAGCTATTAAGCAATTATTGTACAACTTCCAATAGCCATGTCATAGTTTCCAGCACCGAACGCATCCCCTCAGCCTCAACACTCCAGTACTTGACCATCTTGACGGTGCCCAGGACTGCATCTTTCCAGCCGACAGGCAAGAGACTGGACCCAGGGTACAAGCGTGCAAACCCAAGCAAGATGCACGCACTTCTTGACGAGCTTCGCAACATAAGCCAAGTCCCGTGATGACGATGGTAGTAACCTGGAGCATTTACCAGTAGCCTGTTGTAGTGAAAACCAAGAGCAGTCGCTGTGTCGTGTTCAGACACCTCACGGTCTACCTCTTGGTTGAGAGCCGCTTGCACAAAGGGCCAGGAAACAAGCTCGTGAACATACGTGATACGTCCACGAAGTACGAACCGGATAACATCGTCCTCGATGTCTTGGTGCATTCTGACTGGCGGTGGGAGCGAAGTTTGCCATGCCTCGAGTTGATTCGATACGTCTTGCCCAATCTCACTCAACGCTTGCGAGACCGACCCCCAGTCTTGATGCTGGATCTGACTCATCAAGCGACGAGCATTCACCTCGAGTCTCCAGAGAGCTATCTCGGACAGATAAAAGTACCATGCCCGTTCAACGTGGCCTTGGCATCCTTGCGGAGGACACGGAAATAGTTCAGGAGGGTCATCAGCTGGACCGATAGAGTTGGACAATCCCACTTCAAACCTAAGCTCCTGCTCAGACTTCCAGCATGACCACAAGACACTCTGTTCCGCGATGTCTTGTGCGGTCTTTCGCCCCATATCGTGATCGATCCGTCGGGTATAAGGAAACGTCTGGCAAATGGCTAAGCCGTGCACAAAGGTCGTCCAGGCCTCGACCGGACGTATCAGCGACATGAGGAGAACACCTGACAGAAAGGCGCACTGAGCATGTATCAGTCCCTTGGGGCCTATACCGCCACCGAGTCTTCTCTGCGCTGCGTCGAGTAGAGAGATTGCCATTGTTCTATCTGGATGCGACAGGGGAAGAGGTTCTTCCAGAGGACGAGCAAGGGCGCCGTTGGCACAGACCAGAAGAGCGAGACCCGACTCGACGTCCCAATCGAGTCCCTGTGCACACAATTTCGAGACCAACCTTCGCGTTTCGGCCTCGTCCAAGATCGGGTTCTTGACGTGGATATGGGCGAAGAAATTGTCCAGCCATCGGTCGCAAGATGTCCGGTTCAGCATTTCGCCGACCCATGACGTATTGGTACTGATATTGTCGCATTGAGATTGCGATGTAAGGGTATGTTGTGTCGAGGCAGTGAGGGTTGGTGAATGGGCGTCGCGAAAGACATTCCACTGTAAGATTTTGTCGATTGTGAGAGGAAAAAGGTGGTGATGAAGGTCGATTTCACCAGAATCAACATGCCCGGTTCTTGGACTTGACTGTGACTGTGCCTGTGACTGTGCATCTATCTTTCGCTCCAGTCGATCGAGTCGGTCTATGATGGCAAGGCTCGCTTGATCAAATGTCGCCTTGTCATCTGGCTCGAAGACACACTCCACCCCAACCTTTAGGCAAAATGAACAAGCAGGCCGTTGCTGGTCACACTTCGTTCTCCGCGCCCGACAGACCTGGCATGCTTTGGTGGCGCGTTTGCGGATGTATTCGGAGCTGGAGCGACTAATAGTAGCACGGTGCGTGTCTGCTTGACGCCCGGCTCCAGATTTAGATTTGGATTTAGATGCCATAGCGGTGGTGAGAAGAGGATGAGAGGGGGGAGTATCGGGGGAGAATGTCGAAGAGGGCCATTTAACAAATGACAATAAATGGAGCTAGCGGAGTATCGGGGCTAAGCCCGAAACCTAGTTAATGACCCAACAAGCAATATGCTTCCCCGCATTGGGGATGCGCCTGAGAGCCAGCTGAGCTAGTTACCTCGTAGGTTAGACCAACTCTTCCCCAGACTTGGCCCTGGCCTGTGTGGGGAGCCAACGACAGCACGTCGTCAGGCGATTTCGTTGAAGGAGAAAGAAGACTGAAATGATATAAAATACTTGAAACGTCCCGTCCATCATCATAGTCTCTATCATCCTCACCAGCATCGCCAATATCGCTTCTGACTAGATTGCACAATCCAACATCAATCACGCCATGGCCAACATCAACCAGCATACGCTCGACACAAAGAGCACCCTTAGCGACAAGGACGCGACTGTTGAGCACAGCGCAGTCTCTGACAAACACAATCTTGATCAGATCCAGGTGGCTAATGCCAATGAACACAATCTGACTTTCAAGGATGTTGCTAGAAACCATCCAAAGATCATCTGGTGGTCCTTCTTCTGGTGCATGTGTGCCGTCGGCTGTGAGTTGTCATTCCTCAAAAGCCTATACATTGAGAGACTGACTAGTCGACCAAGGGGGATTCGATACACAGGTCAACGGTGCCATGGTTGGTGTTCCGGCCTTTCGCAAGTACTATGGGTAAGTTAACAAGTCAAGGCATGCATCTAACAGAACTTGTTCTAATCCGTAGCAAAGTCACCAACTCGATGGCGCCTGGGTCATCCCCGCCGACTGGTTGACCGCTTTCAACATCGTCTCTTCGGTTGGTCAGTTCTTTGGCGGGTTTGTTTGCAGTGCCATCTCTGATAGAATGGGTCGCAAGAAGAGCCTAACCCTGGGCGTCGTGATTGTCACTGGCGGCATCATGGGAGAGTCCTTTTCTACGTCCCGAGCTGCTTTCGTGGTCAGCAAACTTATCCTCGGCGTAGGAGTCGGCTTCTACCTGACTCTAGGCCCAATCACCTGCTCCGAGATCGCTCCGACTGTCCTTCGCGGTCTCTCTACCGCCGGTGTCAACCTCGCTATTGCCGTCGGTCAACTCATTTCTAACTCGGTCACCTCTGGGTTCGGCAACAGAGACGATCTGTGGGCCTTTCGCGGGCCATT
Organism: Fusarium sp. JS626; assembly: GCA_000966865.1. Taxonomy (NCBI): domain Eukaryota; kingdom Fungi; phylum Ascomycota; class Sordariomycetes; order Hypocreales; family Nectriaceae; genus Fusarium; species Fusarium sp. JS626. The sequence continues at coordinate 5,248,619 of JWIV01000063.1, read as the reverse complement.
CCTTACGCAGCTGATCTTCTCCGTGTTTCTCTTTGTTGGTAGCTTTCTCTCTCCAGAGTCTCCCTGGTACCTCGTACGAGCCGGGAAGATGGAAGAAGCCAGAGCTGTCCTTAATGACCTGTACGGATATGAATTCGACGCTTCGGAAAAGCTTCACGCCATTCAACAGACGGTTGAAGAGGAGGCTAGCATGGCCAGTCCTTCCTACATCTCTGCATTCCAAGGCACTGATAGGGTCCGGACACTTATTTCCATCGGCGTGTTTGCTTGTCAGCACGCCGTCGGCATTATCTTCGTCCTCAGCTTCTTTACCTACTTCTTTCAACTCGCTGGACTCGATACACAAAAGTCTCTCAATCTCGGCGTTGGTGTCACTGCCTGTGGTGTAGCTGGTAATATCTGCTCGTGGTTTATCGTCAACCGCTATGGCCGCCGTCCTATTTTTGTTATTGGCATGTTCGCTTGTACCAGCATTCTTCTTCTCATTGGTATCCTCGACTTGGTGCCAACACGTGCCGCCAAATGGGCCATGTCCTCTCTGACTGTTGTCTTCTCTTTTGTTTACTTCCTCACAATTGGTGCCGTTGCCTTTGTTCTTCTGGGAGAGGTTTCTTCACTATCTCAGAGGGCACGAACCACAGCTTTGGCCACAGCAACTCAGGCTATCTTTGGTATTATCATGTTTTTCGCCGTTCCATACATGGTGAACCCGGACGCTGGTGTAAGTCTTACCCTGACTTTGATTTATAAAGATACTCATCATTTTAGAACCTTGGCGGCAAAGTCGGTTTTGTTTTTGGTGGACTTTCTACTTTTGCTTCTATCCTTTGCGTCTTGTATATCCCTGAGCTGAAGGGACGAACCTATCAGGAGATCGATGCCATGTTCTATCGCCGAGTTCCACTCCGAAGAATGGGCTCTTATGCTATTTAACGGTTAAAAGGATTTCTTTCAATCTTGGCATATAAGAAGGAGATCATTTCTATAACTTATGACTGCCTCTATTTAATAACTATACCAGTCGCCTTGCGATGATGACTTAGTCTTTGCCTCTTTCTTTTTTTGTTCTAACCTTCAATTCATCAAGCCCAGCCTTTCTGAATATCTGAATGATATTAACAATAGATGACTTACCCTTATGAAGTTGGGCCGTGTTCTGTTTAAAAAACTTCAATCGGATCCACAGTGTCGTTACCACCCCAATCTCCATCCCAATTACTTTCTAACTATGAATAACAATGCTTAATAAGGCCGAAAGCTCGTGTTTGATTAACTCTACGTTAAGGGACTAATTCCAAAGACTGTACTGTACAACAAAGTGCAAGAGATCCACTATTCTACACACATCCCCACTTCTTATAGAGACGTTCCCTCTTAACGTGATACTATAGTAGTCCTGTACCATTTGTTTTTCTACTTCTACGAGTATTATGAATACTCTACACATAGACACAAATGCCGATCAGGAGATCAATTCTGCTAAAAGTACAACACTTCTATTACGATAAATAAGTACCTGGTATATATCACGTGGATTGTTTAAACCGTCCTCATTATTGCACACCACCAATAATGCAACCTCCAACTCACTCTGGACACAGGCCAAGCGGCCAACGGGGCAGTATTCACACTTAATCCACCGCCATCAGCATGGAATACCGTTACTAATACTGGAATTCCACAGCTGTTCGTCAGCGCACCTTAAGACCTTACCCTTGCTTGTCGGTTTCCATAGCTTAGGTAACGGTGGCGACACTAGCTCAATAGCAAGCTTAGACAGTAACTTTACTGCTAAAGACTTTGCCCCCATTTACATCACGATCGCCCTGCACGGTTGCTGTCTCCATCAGCACTTTAACTTTCGAAACATCATGTCTGATTGTCTACCTGAATTAACTTATTTACAGGCTTTATAAGCCAGGTGACTGTTTTTGCCGTTTCCGTTATAGTATCGGCGTTGACTTTATTGCCAAGTTATGTTTTTTATAATCTGGGTGACCGTTTTTACCATTTTCAGTATACCGTTGAGATCGACGTTGTTGCATGCTTTATAAGCTGAATGACACTTTTCGCCTCTTTCGGCTTAGCCCTTCGCATAACGTCTAGTGGTGATGATGAAAATTCCCAAATATTGTTTCTCGGACTGATTTCATCTCATGCCGACTTATTGCAAAGATGGTACCCGATGGCCGAAAGCCCACCTTGGAGGAGCGGAGAGAGCGCAAGAGATTACAGAACCGACTGAGCCAGAGAGAACGCAGTAAGATTGCAACATGCCTGTAACTTAGGCTGTCTTCCTCGCTGATAGGTTGAACAGGGCAGCGTATCAAGGACCACAGAGAAACAAATACCTCGACTCAAAATAAGCCCTTTCGGATTCAACGTTGGCGATTGGATGATGGTCTTGGTTTCTTATTGCAGAATTCTCGGCCCGCTGTTCTTACCTCGGACACTGATGCCAACGACCGGCAGGTTATGGACCATGGAACCACCCAACTACTTCAGCCTCAGGAAGCCAAGGTCCGGAGCGCATCAAGCAGAACCCTGCTTTCTCCGGAGCCTGAATTAATCGGTGAGGTCGGGCCTTCTATACCTGCCGACCACATGCTGATCCGCCTCATCACACACAATGCATGCCGAGGACTCATGCAAAACACAGGTGTACTGAGAATCGGGGCAAGATATATCACCACAGTTGACAATTCGCCAATACTTCCCGAATTCACAATAGGATGCAGAACCGTAGTGATTCGATCTACACATAGATCAATGCCAATCGACCTGTCACCAACACAGCTTCAAATGAACATCCCACACCCTACCTGGATGGACGCGATTCCATTCCCCAAGGTCAGAGACAATCTCATCCGGCGGCAGCATCTATTCAACCACCGGCAGTTCTTAGAGGATATTGTGGGTGATATGTTATACTTGCATCCGCTGCCTGCACCGAGCCAGAGTGGCCTGATCTCAACAAAAGTGTTGGATCGGCAGCAAGATGACAGCCATCATGAATTAGAAGGGAAAGGTCTTATTCTATGGGGAGACCCGCATGTGAAAGAGAGTTGGGAAGCTACTGCTTGTTTTTTGAAGAAGTGGGCATGGGCTGTCGAGGGATGCCGTGAACTTGTTGATACCTCGAATAAATGGAGAACCACGAGAGGTGGACACTCTCTCCGGATGAGTCCCCATAGTGAGTAACAGCAGGAGGTCATGTATCTTTTTGTGCGTATCATTAGGCCAAAATGGCGTTATATAACATGCGCTTAGACCATCGCAAGTTTGGTCACGTTTGTTGAGAATGTCCTAATAAAATACCTTGCTGATGTAGCACGGGAAAGGTTTAATGCTACAAATGTGTGAATTTACGGAGTTGCGGAGTTTCAATTATGATTCAGGAGAAAGGAGTCGTGATGTAGTATAAGAATAATTAGAATAGCCTCGCAGCCGGTAAGCAATATTATAACTTTCCATGAGTTTCCGAAGACCGTAGTCATTGAACTCACACTTGCAGTCTTTACTAACAGAGTCTATCACCCCTAACTCGCTCTTCAAGTATGCCGATCAGTTAATGGATGGGAGAGAGGGATTTTTCCCACGGGCTGGCCTTGCACGGGATGGCTGGTCCACAACGGAGGAAGCAACAGCGACATGCTACTGTGGTGCTGTGCAACTTTCTTTTGTGAGTTCTTCAAAATCCCTGAAGAATCCATACATCTCATCACTGGCAGCCTCTACGTAAACCAGGCTTTGTTGTCGCCTTTGTCTGCCACTGTAGTGACTGCCGTAAGATCACTGCTTCGATGTTTACCTCCGGTTTTGTGATCCTTGACACCCACCTAAAGCATGTTCGTGGGGAAGATAATCTTAAGCAATTCAGCCAATCAGAAACAATCGAACAAGAGGGCAAAGTCATGACCAACCTCTTTTGCAGTACTTGTGGATCATTGATGTACCGCCGAGGTGCAGCCATGCCAGGGGCGAGTCTACTCAGGATCGGCACAGTGGATGATTTCAAGCTTGCTGAGACGGCATTGAGACCAACAATCGAGCAGTATCTAAAATAAAGAGTGGATTGGATCAAGAACATAGAGAATATGGTGCAGATTCAGGGACAAGCTTCAGTTGAGGAAGTCAGGGGGCAAACTTGAGTTTAATAAGATTCTTCTTTAGCTAGTTTTGGGCTGCTAAAAATGCCTCGCAACGAAGACGACAGAAGATGTTGATTCCAGTGAGACAAGAAGGTCGATATGCCAGATATGTTAGCGCATGAAGTCAATTTAGTTATCATTCTCATATCACATCTGCTTCTACGGGATTTCAATAACATAGTTCATCAGCATCTTATGCATTTTATATCCGGACCAAAGCTACTATGCCTCGGGCAGTTTTTCAAGGCAAGACATGTTATTACCCCACCCTTTTTTTAACCAAATTATAAAGGTCGAGTGCATCGATGAACACAGCCTCCTGCACGGCTTCTACAAGCAAAAGAATAAAGGCACGCATCACGAGGAATAAGAACAGACATTAGACAGACCCGGCTGAGTGTTTAAGAGATTGGTTTTATTAGGCTATCCTGCACCCTCCTCTTATCATTGTTATGTTTCTACCTAAACAAATGGAAAATAAAACTCAGTAGGATTATCTTTCTATTCCTCCACCATTGTCTTCAAAGCTTCAGCAGGCGTAACTTTCGGCGCAGCCAGCTGAAGGACCTCCTTGCTGGTCGTAGCAGCTCGACACTTTCCCTCCCAGGCTGTTACCGGACCATTCTTGATCGACAGAATAAGGTTCTTGGATTCTGGATCCTGGGCTGCCTGGTGGTCGAGAAAAGACAGGTCACGGAAGCGAACATCTTCAACTTTGGTGCCAATGTACTCTTCAATCATGGTGATGATTTGGCGCCCGGTAATATCCTCTGGTCCATTCAAGACGTATTTAGCCTTGTTGTGCGGCATGACATCATCCGCAGCCAAGAGATGAGCGGCGAATATTCCGACCTCGTTGGCGTCGATGATACCGACAAGCGCATCTTCTGAAGCCATAAGCCTGAGGGCATCCTGCTTCCCGGTCTTGCGGAAAGTCTTGATCAATTCGGCAGCAGGGGCAAGGTAGTATTGAGTGAAGATATTGGGTTGCAGCGAAGTCCATCGCAGAGCCTCAAATTCTGGCGAGCTCAGTAGCGCTTCAATTGCCCAGTGGTTCCTGGGATAGTACGCAGGGCAATCCGGGCGTACATTCGCCGCGGTTGTGGAGATCCGCACGACATACTGAACTCCTGCTGTGAGAGCAGCCAGATAAAAGGCCGATTCTTCAGCGAATTGACTGGGGTTGATGTGCGAGGCGATGAAAGCTCTAATAACGTTGTTTTTACGGAGCCAGTCTGAGGTGATATTTGCCCAGTACTTTTCGACTACTTCGACGTTGGGCAATTTTGCAAGCTGTTGTGCTGCAGCTCCGCTGGAGGAACGAGTAAGAGCAAGGACTCTGTGTCCAGAAAACGTGGTGGTTTTCAGAAGTTTTGATAAGGTCTCAACAAGGGTTTTTCCGGTGTTGCCAGTGGCGCCAGCGACAAGGATAGTAGGAGCCATGGTTGCAAATGGTAGAACGAGAAAATGTAGGACTGGAAAGCCTGTTGCAAAATATGTTCGCTCTGAGGGGGTTGTAGTCTGCTATTTATGGTCTGTTGATGAGCTGCTGGCCATTTGGCTGACTAGTAACTTCCCAGAGAAAAGATTATTAATCGAGGGATTAGCGTTTATCCAAAAAAAACATTACAAAGGAAATGTCCCATTGGAAGGCCTTTTTAGTCCTGCCATCGCCACAGACTAATAACGCTGGGAAAGCAGCAAAATCCAAATCCGGGGGATAGACACTACTTTGGAAATCCAGAGGCCCACAAAGGATCCGCATGAAAGCAACATGGAAAACACTAACCCAATTGGGCCAGAGATGCCAGACGGTCAGCACAACGAAAGGTCATAATATCGATCGACATGTGCCAACAGCGGGCATCGCCAAGCCCATAGTACAACATCCTCGGTAGTGGGCTAATAAAAAGACCGAGTGCTTCATGCAATCCGTCCAAGTAGTATAAGGACCGGGAAGTTCCATCATCACCAGTGGGCCTTATTCGAAAGCTAAGCTGAAATAGGCAAAAACGGTCAACCAGCTTACAAAGTCCGCAGTTAAATCGACACCGACACCGCAACGCAAGCTTAAATCAGACCAGTATGGGACTTTACCAATTCAAGTTCGAGAGGAACACAATGGTATGCAGGAGTTGGCAGAGAATGTAGGCACTCTGGTACGGAGTTCCACGGAGAGAGGACGAAACAGGGTTACAATATGAGGAATATTGACCAACCAAAGTTAGTTGAAGGGTAGATGATACAACTCCAACATGGATATAAAAGGTCTTGAACCATTCACTTCTAACTTCTAGCTCCATATCAGTCTTCTAATTTCTTACCTACATCACTACTCAACACAATTCAATAAACAGAATCATCAACCATGTCTCGCCAGCCGAAGCCCACGCCAATCCTTAAGGTCCTGGTGATGCCAGACCCACTGCGCTACAGATAATCAAAGATGATAGCGTGGAGGGAAAACTTTACGACAAGGTTATTATTATTACGGGCACCTCGTCGGGTATTGGAATGGAGACAGTCGTGCTCTCTCGACCACTGGAGCCAAGCTTTTCTTAACGGCTTGAAATCTTATTAAAGCTAAGGAAGCGCTAGATGGCATCTTCGATCCTAGCTGTATAGAGCTCATCTAGATAGACTAAGAGTCTCTAGATAGCATCCGTCTCGTAGCCAAGAGCATTCTTGCCAAGACAGACAATATTAACATCCTAATTAATGATACCGGGATTATGGCCGTCCAGACCCTTAAGTTCACTAAAGACGGCTATAAGCTACAGTTCGGCACCAACTACCTATCTCATTTCTTATTCTTTAAGCTGCTTAAGCCAGCTCTGTTGGCAGCTACTACGCCTAACTTCCACAGCCGTGTCGTTGTCGTATCTTCAACCGCAAACTTGAGGAACGGCATCTGCTAGTCTCTGATGCGAGACTTGCAGAAGCAGTGCTGGTAGCAGAGGTGTTTGGTTTACACGGACCAGCATCAACCACAACCAACGAGGCCAGGGTGGCAAAAGCAGACACCAGTAACTTATTAGAAACCATTTTGAAGAAAACGAACGTGTGGGGGTAAAGGAAATCAGGTCAAGGAAGTCAGGAATCAAATCAGGACAATGGACGGGGTATTTACTCATTAAATGTTTTTCTTGCGATAACACGGGCATTAGATGGCTCAGGGGTATTTTCAAACTATTTGGGCACACGGGCCGCAAACAACCATATCTTGTAATGCACTTTACCATGTTGGTTGTTGTGGCTTTGATAGTTTCTGAATAGCGTAAAAAGCTAGTAACTACTAGACTAAAAATGACTTAAGCTATTAATTTAGAAGGGAGCTGTAATTACTCAGTTTTTTCTAATTCTAATTTTTCAATTTAAAGAAATTAACTCTGTTAGTCATTATCTTAACTGAATCGAATATTTAAAAAAGCTTCCAGAGCTTTATATTAAGCACTAAATATTAAAACAGCCTAAAACGTTATATAGATATCGACTTGCAGTATTTCGTTTTTTTCTTACCAAAAATCATGAATCGCTGCTTCAACTTGCGCCTTCCCTGAGCTGAGCCTTGGCTGGGCCGACAATCTCTTGCCGCTTTCCTGTCCCACCAAAGTGACCAACCTTATACTTATCCCGTGATATTTAAGCAGGCACGCTTATATATTACTCACAGCATATCCTCTCTTTTTGTCAAATCTGAACCATCATTGTAGAGCCTCCAGACTTTACTGACTTCGCCAATCTACATATATCCGAGGTCAGTATTGAACCGTTCCCGTGTCCTAGTTCAGGTTGCGATTGTCGTAAGGAATCCTTCTCATTGTAGCCGGTATCTCGGTCTTGCTGTAGTGATCTCTCTCGCCTGGTCGGGCACTGGTCGTTCAAGGTTTCTTATGGTGTGCCACAGGGGGCGCATTTTCATAGGGCGTTCCTGCCGGTCTTAACCGGGCAGTCTCGGGTAGATACTTATAAAAACAAAGGATGGTCCAATTTATCTGTTAGAAAACTTAACTATTACACTGGGGATAAAGTTTGAGATAACAATAAGTTTATGTTGGCAGAACAATGCTGTTGCACGCTTAAGTTCGTTCTGAACATTCACACTGCTATCTTTACAGTCACCTTCTCGGGAACATTTCTCGTATGAAGAGTTAACTCTAATATATAGACTACTTAATAGAGCTGGAGGCATCGGATTCACAAGTAGAGGCCTGATAAGTATTATATTCCTATCTACGCTTAAAGAGATTGACATAAGGTTGGAAGGTTGGGCATAAAATAAAAGAGCGCTGGTATACGTTGAGCTTGCACTAGCTTTCAGCCGTTGAGGCTTAACATAGAATTCACAGCTTAGTGACCATGTATTGGATTGTAGTTGTGCTGCATAGTCTCTCTTCATCTTAGTCTCGCTCAGCCACTCACTCTCTGCTCAAGTAACCACTATTTCAAAGGATGCTTTAGAACAAGCTTTTCCAGGCTCATCTTGCCTTCAGCCGTACGGCGAATACCGCTAATTCCGTCCTTTGCGTCAGTGACAACCGTGACAACAGGTAGCTTCAACCCATTTGCACCGTCCGCCAACAGATATTCGACAACCTTGCGCACACGAATAGCCGACTCTGGATCTTGAGATGCGCCCATAGCATTGACGTTACCCTTCGGCCGGTACGAAAGGCAGAACCCGAAAGAAGAGTCTGTGGGAACTGGGACCGTGCAAGCGAGCCGCAGGTCATCAGGCTTACTTGACAGCAGTGCACGCTTGGTCAGTTCCGGACTGCTCGGACCGGCGGGCGCACCGTGATTGTGGGTTCCTTTGCCGACAGTGTCAAAAGCGATATTTATCTCGATTTGCAGAGCTCTCTGGGCTGCCTGGATATCTTCGACTACAGTCGAGCTGCTGTAATCAAAACAGTGCGTGGCGCCGAAGTTTTGAAGAGTTTCGTGGTTCTTGGTGGATGCAGTGATGAAGATGTAGCGGAAACCAGCAGCTTTTGCAATCTGGATAGCCATGATGCCAACGCTGCTTGCACCGCCCCAGATGAGAATTCCCTTTCCAGTGGGGTCAAAACCGGAAACGCCGGCAGCCGGGAAGCCAGCACCGATGATATTGACCAATCCATCTCCAGCTGTGTGCGCTGCCACACAGATACCACTGGCATCTTTGGAAGATATACCAGTTGGAACATGATAGAGGAGCTCGGATTGTGCCACCATCAAATCCTGATGAGCTCCGTATGCAGATGGCATTGGAAACATAAGGGGACAAAAGCCGAAGACAGCATCTCCTGCCTTGAAGGGTGTGTCTGAACCAGCTCTCTCCACGATGCCCGAGAACTCAAAGCCAGTGATGAAAGAGTTGAGCCCAATGTAAAAGAAATTCAGATCGCAATGATTGATACCTGAGTAATCAACCCGGACGAGGCATTGGGAGTCTTTGATTGTGTAGGTCTCGGTAACTTCCTGGACGACGAGGTCGCCAGTAGAGGTAACAAAAATGGAGTTAGACATGTTTTCTATTGTTGAATGTATGCTTAATCCGATAGGAATGAACAAGATATGATGTGAATAGTGGAGAGGTAGAACGAAGCAGACACGTCTATTTAAATCATCGTAGACCACGTTGACCGCTTGTAGATATTATAACAGGAATACTTAGCCAACCCTGTCAAGGCATGATCAAATCCAACACTTAGAAATCTCGGCCTAATTGTGATACCAGGCCGAGTACGGGGTACGGACAACGCTTCAGTTTTTGACCCGACTTGGTAAGCATACGGGCTAAAACGTGGCTACGAAAGAGGTTAGCGATCCGGACCGAAGGGTGGGGGTTGATCGACTGACTGCAGCTGCAAGGGTCGATTGACTAGCTTGTGGTGTGGGAGGAAAAGGTAGCTTTTATGCCCATGGTTACATAAGTTGTTTATATATTTACTTGAATACTTTTCTCACTTTAATTAATCTTAGTTTTAGCCTCAACGGGGTTTATTTTGATTAATATTATCATGAGATTTAAAAAGCCTAGATATAATCAAATTAAAGCTTAATTAAAATAAAAGTAAAAATATAGGTTAAGACTCGAGGTGCCTGTGGCATCGATCTGTATTAGCTTTATTGCTGGGCTTGTCAATGCAGTGAGCGAAGGCATTGGCGTAAAGAACTCTAATTATTTTTGGTTTGCTTACAAGAAACTAATACATATTTGGTAAATGTTAAAATAGCCCTTTCCGGAGATAGGAACTGCTCGGATCTCTATCACTCCGTAGCCCGAAGGTGGGATGTGGGATACCAGGTCATAGCTTTATACTTTATTAGGGTTGGAATAAAGACACCACCCCACTACAATAAGAATCACATTCAATGCAGAGCGTCGGCCAAAACCTACAGGCAGTCTATCCCTGATTATTGACAATGTATGATCCAGCAGTATGACTGCATTACCGCCACACTTGGAATACTGTCTACTCAAGTCCAGTCTCTTCATGAACGCGAGCCTCACACTCTGCGGCTATGAGAACATTCAAGAAACGCGTATCGTCTTGTACAGGCAGAGTTAGGGTTACTGCTAGACAAAACATCTAATTGCTAATCTACTAGTCATAAATTATGTTTCTTTCTACTTGGTAGCTTGTAGGTTAACGCAGTAGAAAAGTCAACTATGCGTAACATCAAATATTGTGCTAGTTGTTCGAGTAGCTCAAGGCCTTGTGGTGGTTTAAGTAAACCACTACTTGACTAATTGATGTGTTTCAAGAACTAAAACCTTGAGAGAAAGGGCATGTTGCCACTCCCCTTGCCTTGATAACACTCACTGCTGTTACCATTTCTTCCATGCCCTTTCCCTTTTGTGGATCCGGACCAATAGTCATCAAGTCGTATCCTTGCGGTTGATACCTTTCCTTGGACCAACTTGGCACCTTGCCACCGAAAATTCTGAGCAGGAGGGCAACAGGTCCCCATGTTGCCCAGAAGTTTGGCTTTACATACCAAGGTTGAAAGCTAAGTTGGTCAAAGTTGAAAAGAGTAGTTCTGGGGTTTGGCTACTCGGCGACGAGTTTGACAGGGTAAACGCGTGGAGGAGCCAGATATCGCAGGTATGTGATTCGAAAAATGCGGATGAACTGTGCAAATGCACTGAGGATGGGTCCGGGGGGCTCGAGGCTAGTAGTGAAAGTTAAAGTTAGCTCTTGTACGCATATTCGAGAACAGTCATTTCTGTAATGCGATTAACTTACCCGAGACTGGCGCGCATGGTGTCATCCAAGCTCTCGGCTAAAATCATTCTGATAGTGGTTGCCACGAAGTTTGGCATCTTGGAAACAGCTGAATCAACATAAACTCGAACGTACTGATCATTGGTAGTTGTTGGTTGTGCCACTTCCTGCTCATATTGGTGTGTCCAGGCGTCCAGCTCCTCTGCAAATTGGAGGCCACTAATCCATCCTTCTTTACTATGAGCAAGAGGGTCGAATGGGATCTCCATGTCGTCTCCAAGGTTCTTGTGAAAGACACCAATCGCGCATTTTTCGACATTGGTTAGTTGTCTCCATTCCTGCCTTTGGATAACCGTGAATATCTCCCCAAGCCCATCACCAAGAGTGTGTAACAGATCTGGATCTTTGATCTTATTGGCACGGCGATATCGAGCATGACTGATGGTTTTAGTACCTTGTATCCTCTAGGTGATTCTAGAGTTGTGTGATAATGCGACGTACAGATAGTTCATTCGCGCGACGGCGGTGGCATAACGATCGGAATCGCGCGACTGAGACTGTGCTTCGCGAAGAAGAATTTGGGTATCGATAGCCCGCTTTCCTGCATTTCTTTTGTTGTTCTGACCAGTCACGGCAAACAGCTTAGACATGGTCGGAATACCGCCAGCCTGCCCGACAGTCAATTTTAAGTAAATCTTCTTTATGGGACAAGCCATTTCTTTCTAACCTTTAGCAAAGCTATCTTTCGAGCCTTTTCAAAAGCGTATGGAAACTCCAACAGCTGCAGTTGGGCAACGATATCATGGGCTTCTTTTGTCGTCATACTTGATAAAGGTCTTTTGCCGCCAATAAATGGAGCCTCAATCTCTGCTTTGCGACGGTATCGGAGGGCTCGTACTAGTGCGAAATAGCACACGGCTAACGTTAGTGTCATGGTCACAATACGGCCATGGTTACTGCAGTTAGTGATCCACTGTAGTGCCTGAGTCGCCATTTCTGGATTTTTGTTTGAGAAGTCAAAGATAAACAAATCGAAATAGTTTTCTTTATATTTCTTTTTGACAACGTCTTTCCTTATATTCACCCTTTCTCTCCCAACAAACAGGTTGATGTCCTCAACGTTGTCATAAGCTTATTTCTTAGCGTTCGCTTTCCGTATTTCATAAGCCTCGGTACTTTGTGGGTCCATCGGCCGCGTTGTCTAAAAAAGGAATAGGTTCCGACGTTCCGACGTTCCAAACACACAGTCTTTCACCTTTACGCTATGAGCAAACCCTTCGACATCTGTTGCCTGTCGAGGAGACAGTAAATATGCTCACATTGACAAGGAAGGGCACTTAATCTTCAAAGATTCCTAGTAGCTGGGTCAGTGTCATGCATAGTACTCAGAACGATCATAACCTCACATTTCGCTGTTTTAGATATCAAGAACGGCAAGTAGTTAGAGGTTGGGTAACAATGCTTGATTTTATGTTTACTAGAATCATAATGGTCTGGGGCTGACTTGCAAAACAAAGGTTGTGTTCAATTAACTTTAGGCTCTCTAAATACTAATCCGATCGCATAGTAAAAGAAAGTAACATATGTTTTCCATAACCCATCCTGCTTAAGGTTAATTGCTATATATGCCGCTCTTGTTCGTGAAGGTTCGAATAGTTCTGCTACAGGTGAGAAAACGGGAAGAAACTGCAACGCCCTGCGGAAAGGAGTGGAGTAATTTGTCCAGCTCCCTCGGCAGTCGACGTCTCACATGTTACATAGTCAACATACTGTATCCTTTGGCATCCTAGATGAGGAGGCTCTAGGGTGTCGCGTCATGGCCCCGTTGCAAATTTGTTGAGCGAATGTAGTATCCACCTTGCCGAGCTGGACAGGAAACTTCCAAAACAGGTGGTTCTACATGGAAACCCCTTTACACTCTATCAATCACGGCTTGGTTTCTTATAGGTGGAATTCTCATTTGTGTGGAACCCACTGCGGAAAAGGTGTATAAATCTGTCCGCACTTTGCTGCACCTGGTGAAGATGGAGTTAAGGGCTATATGTCCGACGTGCCGATTGTCTTTTTTATCATCATATTAAACATCGCGTATATCATCATTTTTCTAATTAGAGCTTATTATTCTTGGTATTATTATGGATTTACCATACTTTAATTCTATTATGAACTTCAGTTAGAGATGCGATAATCTCGACAGACTCGACGCACGACATTTAATGCCGGTTCATTGACGAACAGCCTCTACCACCTTAATCCAACATGCCAGTAGTTACTTTTCAAAACAAGCCATTCCTCAATTCTATAGTGAAACGACAAGAGATGGAAAAGATTAACCCGCCCACTAGTTTAGTACTAATTGTATATTAGTTTACTTGTCTTATATAATATAGTAAGAAATAAACGTTAAATATATTTTAGGGGTATAGTAAGTAGAATGAAAACGCTATATAGAATACGGTTTTCTTAAATTTATAAGTATAAGTAATAGTATACTAATAAAGTACTTCTAATTATAGTAATTCTAATTAAATAAATTTTAAATAACTAAATAATAAATAGAAAGAGAATAATAATAAAGGTAATAAATAAATAATAGATTAATAAGAAGAACTTACTGGTAATAGTCTAAAGAAGAATATATACAGTTCTATATAAAGGTTCCGATAACAAGCTAATAAGACATAGTTAGATTAAAATAAATTATACTAAATATAGTGAATTTATAAGACTTTATATAGTCTTAGAACTATATTATATAAAATTATATAAATTAAAAATAAGTTTTAATAATTTGTATAATCTTTATAAAATATAGAATAGAGAAAATTGTTAGAACCTTTACATACCTACCCTGCTGTAATCAAGTAGTGTCCTATAGGAAGATTATCTCTCTGTTTATTTTCCAAGCTTAAGTTACAGTAGAATTCCTAGCTAACCTAAACCTCTTATTTACAGCTAAGCTCTGTTACTAATAACTAGTTAAAAGAATATCTCCTAAGGTAACGTTAAATAGTTCTATGCGAAAACACCTATATAGTAATTTTTTCCCTATATAGCTCGTCCTTAGTAAACTAGTAAAGCGATCTAACTTATTATAATAATTATAAAAGAATTACTAAAGATATAGGCTTTAGGTATTATTTTTAAGTTATAAGGTGTAAACACTTTAAACCCTTATTAAAATCCTAGCTTTTACTTACAATAAATCCCTACTCTAACGCCTGTTACTTTACCTGTTCTATTTGTTTGCGGTTTACGTTTTATATAATCGGTGTAGTACTTAATTGTAGTCCGGAGAGGTTTAATAAGTCCAGGGCTATAAATTGACTATGCAAAGATACTGTGGATATTACCTCTATCATATTGAATATCCTTCTCAGATTAAACTTTCGCCGGACAATTGTATAGATTATTACTTATCGAACCGAAAATTACTTTGGATCTGTTCTTAAGGAGAAACCGCTACCAGCTTTAATAAGATTTACTTATGCACTACTCCGGCAGGTAAGAAATATCCAGCAATTTTAGGAAAGGTCATTACTATTGCTTAGTGGCTGCTCTTAACGAAAATGCAGATTTTAAATTCCAAACAGCCCGATATTACTCGCCTATCCACCTTGCATCAGCACTCTGTTAAGTTCACTTCTGCTGGGAATCCACACGCGAATGAATGCATTCCCCTCCTCATGACGTTACTATCGAACTACAGATACAACCAACAGTTATGAAATTCAACGCGTTCTTTTCCGATTGGAGGTCTGAGAAACTCCGTTGCATGTGCAGGGTAGTGTACAACCAACAGAAGCAGGGGGGGCAGACCTTGCGGGGCATCATGAGGTTATAAACATCAGATCACATCTCCCTATTCCTGAACCTTTCTGATTTCTTTCAACATTTTCATTTCTTTGATCTGTTAAATTGCACTCCTTCCTAGACATACATCGGTTTCACTATGGCCGAGCGCTTCCAACAAGATGTTCATCAGCCAGATGTCTCTATTGATCCTGGCCCTCTCGGGCACACCACTCAACCGGGGGTTGACTTGGAAGTTGACGTGAGTCATTTACATCTCCAATCACAAACTTTTCTCTGGGTCTAAATCGTACATTAGCAAGATACACAAGATATCGAATCTATCTTGGATTCCTCGTTAGTCAGACGTTACACTTTAAAGGTTATCCCAATGTAACTAAGCTCCCAATTGAAGGACTGGAACTTCTAGTTACATAACATCGCTGAAGTCAAGCATCTACAACTACAGGTATGAAATATGGCTTTGCGATCGTCATTGGACATCGTGTTAACCTACGGTGCTACGTTCTCATAGATTCGAAGTGAGTATTCAAGCCCAACTATAAGGACGGCCCAGTGACTAAGAAACTGCAGAACGGACGTCGCTACCATGCATTTCGCGAAGGCTCCTATCCCATGGTATGCGTTTTATAAAACCCGAACTAAAAAATTATAACTTAACAACTTTTCCTAGCCAAACGATGAAGAGGAGCAAGAACGCATGGACCTTGGTCATCACCTATACAGCCTTCTTCTGGAGGGAAAGCTTTGTCTCGCTCCAGTTAATCCCAATGCCCAACGAGTACTCGATCTGGGTACAGGTACAGGTATATGGGCAATTGATTTTGCAGAGTTTGTTTTATTCTAGACCATAGGAGATATCTGGCCTAAGCTAATGAACTGAGCTGCAAACAGTGACCATCCTTCTTCAGAGGTCATTGGGAATGACCTCAGCCCAATCCAACCCGAATGGTATTGAAACAGCTCGTTAGTAGACTACTTGACTAACATGTCTTAGGAACCCACCCAATTGCACGTTCGAAATCGATGATTTTGAAGACGAATGGCTATACCAGACGGGATTCGACTTCATCCACGGACGAGAGCTAGGAGGATGCATCGGCGACCGAGATCGTCTGCTGCGACAGGCATTCAAGCATCTAGTTCCAAATGGGTATATCGAACTACAAGCAGTGGATGCCCACCTTTACTCGGATGACGGGACCATTGAACAAGCCCCCAACGCTCAGCTCTGGATGAAGAAAATGCGTGAAGCTTGTACCAAATTCGGCAAGCCTATAGACGGCGGGTCTGGGTGGGAGGCAAGGTTGATCAAAGCAGGTTTTGTTGATGTTCATCAGGAAGTTCGCAAGGTTCGTGCCGCTACCAAATCAAATCCAATCCATATGGAGTTCTCCACTAACTACAGTAGTTACCAATTGGACCATGGCCTAAGGATCCAAGGTTCAAGGAGCTTGGCAAGTACCAACTCATTCAAGAGCTTAAGGTCGTTGAGTCCTACACGCCAAAGCTTTTTGAGCATGCGCTTGGTTGGAGTGTGCAAGAGATCCAGATATTAATGGCCAAGGTCAAACAAGAGCTTCAAAGTCAATCAGTTCATCTATATCTACCTGTTGTATTTACTTGGAGGAGAAAGCCTGGGGAAGAACTCTAGAATTGAGAAATTGAGGCTGTTGATATGACTAAATTATAGTAGGAAATTAATTTCAAGGTATCCATTAACTAGCTTTACCGTTTAACATCTATGCCCCCTGCCTCAACAGCTTTAATAGGTTATTTCCTAACCGACAGTTCTACTACATATTGCGTCTGCCCTGATGGTGGAGGAAGTGATGACGTTTGATACCCAGGGTTACTTTGATAGACAGGGCTGAAAGAAGGAGGACTACCATAAGTAGAAGACTGCTGGCCATGAGGCATATAGACTACCAGTTCCTCCTGTTGTGTTGGTTGTATCTGCTGAACAGCTGTTTGGGTTTGGGACGACCGTTTCGTGTTCCAACACCAGAAGAAGACTCCACACAGGGCGAGCAGCGCGACCATTCCGGCGCCAACAGCGATACCAGCGATTGCTCCCGTACTCAGACCAGCTTTTGGAATGGGAGGGTTTGGTTTCGGTGACGTGGAACCAGTCATTTCAACTATCATGTGGATGATTGTAACGATGCTGCCCCGATGGGAGCTGCTGCTGTCGGTTCCAGTGACTATGCTCTCCTCTGTCGTAGTAGTCCCCTCGGAAATAGTTTTAGATGTGTCATAGACGTCGGTGAAACGCTCCCAAAAATTGGCGAAGATTTTGGCAACTAGGTGTCGAGTACATATTAGCAACTGATTTGTAGAAAATTGAGGATGAGCAACGTACCGAAGTATGCAGTCTGTAGCTCACCAGTGACGGCCTAGTCGGCGAAGATAGACGCACAATTGTCAAATTCGTCAGTCCAATGACACCACGGCTTGAAGCGCGACAACTACAATCGCACACAGTTACACAAAATTTAATGACTGGAAATATGGCTCAATCTAACTAATCAATAGCCTGAGGCCTCTTGTTGGAGGTAAGAGTTGTGAAGCCGTCAATTTTGCTACTGCAAGACGCGAAGACGTTGAGCATGTCAATACGAGCGGGCGCATACGGTTGAAAGCATCGTGATCACTACTAGCTGCCGTCATTCCGAAACGTCTGGGGAAACAGAAATCGTAAAATTGGACGAAGATGAGTGCCGGAATTCCAAGAGTTGATGTAACCTGGAGAAGATGATATAGAGCTACGAGTGGCAGATGACATCGGGTCTTACTAGCTTCAATAACCAACGGGGAGTCGCGAGACCTGGATTTGTCTTAGTCCATTCACGCGCAGCTTCAACTGAACGCATCTAAGACGCACCAAGATGTTATCAGACTCACCCGATGGATCAAAATCAGATATATATGGATAGATGCGCTTTGTATCTGTCAGGGCGACTATGACGACTGGGAGCGAGAGTCAGCCAAAATGCAATTTATTTACGCAAATTCCTATATAACGGTTGGCGTTTCAAAGTCGAAAGACCATACGGGAGGGTTATTTAATAAAACCATTCCCAGAGACTACTTCAAGTTTGAGTATGTTTCTGGGAAGGTAAAAGGACAGACCTTGGCGTTCAATTTACCATTGGACGAAGAAGCTAGAGATCGCGGGTATAGTAGTTTGCAGGATGAACCGCTTTCCAGTCGCGCTTGGGCTCTTCAGGAACGGGTTCTGTCCCGTCGGACACTGTTCTATACCAATCAACAGATGTTTTTCAAATGTAAGGAGGGATTCCGAGGGGAGGATGACCTTTCTTTGAAAAGAAGATATGAAAATGTGCATGATTTGCCGCAAGAACTCGACAAACCAAGGAAGGGGACCGAAAGAGATGGTAACCTGCTTTCTGACCGCAAGTCTGAACTTATTGGCGAATGGCATTATATCATGACTGGATATGGATCTCGGGTGCTTACACAGGCTTCGGATAAATTTCCAGCTATCTCTGGCCTTGCGGCTATCTTTGGAACTCGTCTTGATGACGAATACGTTGCTGGTCTTTGGAGATCACGCCTCGTAGAAAACCTGCTCTGGGATGCACTAGCGTGCAAACGAGTAGCAGAATATAGAGCACCTTCTTGGTCATGGGCATCTGTGGATGGAAGTCCTGGTCCATACCTTGGAGTCAAGTACGATACTCTGGCAAAGATATTAGATGTAACAGTGGGTTTGATGGGCGGTGATCTCTACGGAGAGATAACAGACGCCAGGATACAAATCCAAGCACCAATGGAGCGTCTTTACCTTGATATCGATAACTTTGATATATTCAAGTCAAGGGGTATATACGCGGCTTGTCCAACTATACGTACATTATACGACGATACCGATTCTCAGTTTGATTTCGACCCCACTGCCGATTCCACCCCACAAGAATTATTAAAGAGTTTCAAGGAATTGGAAGAGAAAGACTTATTTGCTTTGGTTTTAATAAAGTAGAATGTGTATGATGGACTCTATCTAGCCCTAATAATTAAGAAGGTCAATGGGGGTGAGGAGTATGAGAGGGTAGGATTTAGTCGTCTTGAGGAAAATGCATTCAGACGATGACCGGAGTTACAAGCGCTAGGTGAGGCTCCTATCATTACGCTTGTATAGATATCGTAGTTTAGAAGTCTAGGGGACAATTAAAGCTTCTGTGTTCACTAAACCCTTGCTACGTGACATTATTAAAATCATTTGAAAATATCCCGAGACTATTAATAATCACCACTGTAATCACCACTGTAAGTCCTTACTCTTACCACCACTACAATCGCCATCCTTTACCACATCAGACCTGCCCCAATCATAGATTCCGCCGCGGTCGACGAAAGAGGCCTTATCCCAAATAACCTGCTCCATGGCCCTTCTGACGCCAACCTTCAAAATTGATTCACTCTTGGTCATCATGCCCTCATTCTTGTCTAGAAAACACATGTCCTCGTCCAGTAGCAGGTAGCTGTCCGCCATAGAGTTATTGTCCTCAGGAACGTAGCATGGCAAATGCTTGTGCCGATCGCAAAACGTCTTCCATTGCCCTTCAGCCACCAGGAAGGCTTTTGCATCGCGTAGTCGAGTTGCATCTTCGTTCTCGCCAGCGACTAGAAGACACTGGAATACCTTCCATCGAAACGGAGCTAACCTTTC
The DNA here is from genome assembly GCA_000966865.1 of Fusarium sp. JS626. Taxonomy (NCBI): domain Eukaryota; kingdom Fungi; phylum Ascomycota; class Sordariomycetes; order Hypocreales; family Nectriaceae; genus Fusarium; species Fusarium sp. JS626. The sequence goes on along the minus strand of JWIV01000063.1, from coordinate 5,228,751 downwards.
GATATCAGCCGCCATATCCTCGTCCCAATTGTGTACGCTGACCACGGTATCCAGCTTAAACTTGATACCATATGCTCTACACCAGTCCGCGATCCGGAATAGCCGAGTGACGTTTCCTCCATCGTCACCCCGCCCGATCTTTTTATTTGTTGCGGAGTCGAATGAGTCGCACGATATTGCCAGAATGTCGAGCCATTGGTAATTTTGTTGCATCCATCTCTCCGTGATTTTGCTGCCATTGCTCACAATGCTGATGCTTTCAATCCCGAGGAGTCCTCTTTGCCGTAGTGGAGTAACTCGCTCAAGAGACGGGGATAGAGGAACGGTTCCCCCCCCTGCAATATTGAGCTTCCGCATGCCAGCTTCTTTCAGGAGCTTCAGGCCCCGCTTTGCTTCCTCGACTGGGAGGACAGAGGACGAAGTGTCGGTATGGAAGCAGAAACCACAGGTATAGTTGCATTTTCGAGACGGGAAATAGTTTACCGAAACTGGGACACTAGCGTTTTTGGTGACACTGCCAAATATCTTGGGACTCCTAGTGAGGTTGATGGTAGCAAGGATGACACAGAAAACCCCGATGAGAAAGATACACCATGGCGGCAGATCCAATAAACGCGTAAGATTTGCCATTGTCAGAAGTCAATACTCGAATAAAGAACAGATATATGAGAGGTGGCAGTTGGCTTTCTTGATCGGTCGAAGGTTTTTGTAACTGAAGAAGGTGTTTCGACAGTCAAACCCCGCTACTGAGAAGATATCTCATCTGCTGTCCTTGTATTGGCCAAGTCACAAAACCCCGCTCGTGTGTAACAATGATTGTCCTAGTGACCAGGGCAGATCCATGGGCGTCTCCGTATCTTTTCCAAAGATAAGCTTCGCTACCCAGATCCAATCTTGATAAGGCTTTGAGAACTCAATAGTTCAAGGTTACTTGGCCCTTTCCCAACGTCATACTTCCTGACACTAATGGAGGTCAAAGCAGCCTCAGCTTTGCTATTGTGTTTGTGATTGATATTGTACATCGCTTCTGCTTACGAAATATCCTAACATTATCCCAGGTGCCCCAGATGCAGGAAAGGGTACTACTTTCAACACATCTTGCACAAACATATAATCTCTATCACTATTCGGTCGGCGATGCCCTACGTGCTTGGATGCGCCAAAACCCCACCACCGAACTTGCAGTGGAGATTCAAAGCAAGCTAAACGACCAAGGCTTTGTCCCTTCCGAGACGCTGAATATCTTCATCTATGGCAAAACCTTAAAGATTATCAAGAACAACCCTGGAACTGCAGGCATTCTGGTCGACGGATTCCCACGATGCATTGACCATCTCGAGGCTTTCGGTAAATGGCCTTTCCAAGTCACCCTACCACTTGCACACGGTGACCACAATGGGTTGATAAAGCCTGATGTTGTACTCGCCTTTGTTGTGAAGAAGCAGAACGCGAAGGAAAGATACCTAGGCCGCGCCCGGGACACCAATGATAGTGAAGACAAATGTGAAAGACGTTTTGCAGAATACGAGGTTGAGACTGTTCCTGTAAAGGAATCTTATCAGGAGCAGGGTATTGTGATATCCGTAAGTTTAAGAACTCCGTCTATTGATGGTTATTAATGCTGATTAATCTAGGTTGATATTAATGGTAACAAAGAACACACTCTTGAAATGCTTTCCAAGAAGCTTGAGGAAAGCGAAATATGGCAAAAGGCTATTATTATGAGGAATTCGGGAACTCGATTTCTAGTTTAGAGGGTCGCTGTTAAAATCGGGTTGGTACAGTACGCTTGCTGGTCTCTATCACGTATGCTTCGCAGCCGGTAGTAATATCCACCAGAAAATCAACTCATTTTTAAAACTGAGTATTGAAGTGTTCCACTATAGATTTATCAGTAGTTGTTATTCTAAAATTAAGTGTGTCCCTACGAAACTTGAATTGGAAGACTTAATGTGATAAACGCAAAAATCATCAACCATCTGCCAATCAAGGTCGTATAATTACCAAACACCCGGATGGAATATTAGTTTGACGGTCCGGTCAACTGAGCTTTGGAAGCCACCAGGTTTGATTGGGGGCAGCAATCAACAAAATGGTCATATATGTTATGATTGGAAGCAGAATGCCATTGACGCAAATCACAGAATCACAAAAAAATCAGAGAAGCGGGGTCCAAAGGCCGCTGGTCGGCCTCCTGCAGATGGATTACGAGGCAGCCCATGTCAAGGTTCCTTTGAACTCGATCATTCTCTTTTCCATAACAGTACCAACACTTGAGTCTATATTTTCTTTTGCAAATCTCCAGCAGATACATTACTGCAAAACACTATTTTGTCAAACCCACAGAGGTCAGTAAGACTTTTTGCCTTCCAACAGGGAGAGGCTGAAAGACGAACATAGCGAAGATGTTTGAAAATGCCTCAAGTTCTGAGCCTGTTCCTATTGAAGGAATCTCACAGAAAACAGCATCCAGCAAAAAGCCATCACCTTACATATTTGATTCGAACGGGGATACGCAGGTCATTCTCAATACATACAAGGCTCATTCCTTCAACTGGGTAGAAGAGACAGTCCGGGTAGAACATCAAATACCTACAAAGGACTACCTCAATAAGAGTCAGAAGAAAAAGAAAAGAAAGACGCTGGGGTTGAGATACAATCCCCCACCACCCTCACCACCTCCGGCGTCACTGGAGTCTCCTGTTCCAATCCCAATATCGGTTACAGAGACGATTGACATTAGATCTGTGGGGTTCGATGGTACAGGTGACGAGCATGGTGAACTTCTGAACGAGGAAACAATGAGGCCGGAGTGTACTGACGCTGAAACGAATGCCGTCAGCTCAGCCCTGCCAGTGCAGGATTGGCATTATGGAGAGAGACCTGGAATCACACCTGACCTGGTAGAGATCCGAATGCTAGTTTCAGGGAAGCATTTGGCTCTAGCTTCATCCTACTTTGAAAAGATGTTTGCTGGTCCTTACACAGAGGCAAAGACTGATCACTCAGGACTTCGTCAAGTCACAGCCAACGACTGGGATCCAGAAGCTTTCAACATCATTCTAACTATCATACACGGCTATCACCGAGATGTACCCAGGTCGCTTAACCTCGAAATGCTTGCAAAGCTGGCTATGATTGTGGACTACTTTCAGTGCCATGAAATTGTTGAGTTGTATGGCGACATCTGGCTAGCAAATCTGGAATCGCAGATACCAACTGTTTACGGAAGAGACTGCATTCTTTGCATCTTCATATCCTGTGTATTCACACAACCAGAAATCTTTCAAAAGATGACTCGACTTGCATTAAGGTATAGTGGGAGGTTGATCGAAGTCGAAGATTTCCTGATTCCAGCCTCTCTCCTTGGTAGGCTTCACTGAAACCGTAATAGTATGGGATTTGCTGATTCAGGACGCAGACCAGATCGACAAAGCACGTCGGGATTTTCTGTCGGATATCTTTTGCGCGATTCACGATCTTCTTCGTCATCTCCGGGTAGAACCAGAGTGTTCTTATGAGTGCTCATGCATGCTCCTGGGTGTTTTAACGAAGGAACTAAGCAAGCATGGTCTTCTTAGCTCGTGCAATTCGCAATCATTTCATGGGTGGAGCATTGAAGACTATAAGTGCATGATAGAGGATTTTGCGAAGCCTCGCTGGTATACTATCAACCAAATGTATGTAGGTGGACATTACTGTACTATCCAGCAAAAATTAGTCCCAGCTCTTGAGAAGGCGGAGAAGGGGCTGCGTGTTTTCAACCTGCAGGACTTCCAGATTGGGAAAGGTCACATACGTCCCGAGAAGAGCTGAGGGGCGTTTTGGCTCAATTGAGATGGATTCGAGTTCGAACAGGTAGCCAGTGAGATAAAGCTATTCATAACAAGCCTTTGTATTTTGTAGTCGAGGGACCTAACATTGTTCGCCACCACATCAATAATGCGTGCAGTAGTATCCAGATTGAGAGAAACCTCAGCATACAAAGAGACCTTTCGATTAAGTATTTAGCCACTAGCCTCTAGGGAGTAAGCCTTATTATAACCTCGTGTCTCAACACGACCTTTACGAGATCTTGGTTGAGAACACAATCTACTGTCTTGATATTTCACACTTTATAAAAGATCTCAGCTATTAGTAAATATACCTTGAAGCATGAATGGGTTCCCAGTTTCGCCAATAAAAAGAAACGGAAAACTTATACCTTGAAGTACCGCGACGAGTTGTATAATTACTGGTTATACAATATACTGCCTGAATAGCTCCGCAACGAGAGGCGTCGATCTCAGAACGAGCGAGATAAACTTACGTATCCCATCCAAGGGCGACTGGTCGACTATCTGAACAAACCTAGCTTATCTGTTTAGATATGCTTAGGCACGTCATCATATAATACTTTGATATCAATACTTTTGCCAATCTTCTTGAGAGCTCGTGTGTTCTTCTTGAAGAGCAAATCCATCAACCCAACCATGATTTGGTTCATAGCCTTCTCAACCTTTCTTCCACCAAGCTTACCAAATGTCTCATCCACAAGAGGTTGCGACTCAGGTGGTACCGGTAGTACTGTCAACAGAAGTGGCACATCCGTAAAAATATAATGCTGGCTGTTCTTAATCTCCAGCATCATCTTTGCCGCATCGATTTTCTTATAGAATTCCGGCCACTCTGGGAAGTTCAAGCTGTTGGTGTCGACTATCACAAAGGGCTTATCCTTGAACCCTTCATATCTGACGGATCCGTTGATTGGACCGTCAAAGTTGAGCCCTCCAATAACACGAGGGTCTCGTTGAACTGTGACAGCAGCAGTCGAGCCACCAAAGGAATTCCCGTACACCGCAATCTTGTTGGGATTGAAGGTGCCGGGGAACCTGGAAAAAACAGAATCTGTAACCGTTTTGTTGCGAAGTTGTGAAATAAGGAATGAGGCATCTCTCGTACGGGCCTAGATATGTTAGTCATTATGCTAGTCAATCTGTGGTATCCTGGGCTCACCTCTAGTTTCGGTAGAACACCCGGCTCATCAGTCAGGGCAAAGACAGCGCTTCCATCTGGAAACTCAACCACGTATGTCTCATATGTTTGGTCAAGAGTCAAGATGACATATCCCAGACTTGCCAACGATCTTGCCATTGCACCGTACAGAAGTCTCGTTCCTCGAGCACCTGGAGAGAAAATAGCTACAAGAAATTCTTTCGCTCGGTGACCCTTCTTTAGATTGACAGTAGAGATGTCACAAAACTCCATCTCAAAAGATTCGATGAACCCCCGCGGAATGCCAAGAGACTCGCCAGCTTCACCAAACATACTCGCCGTCAGAGGAGGCATGTAGGGCACAGCTTGAGCCTTGCATCCATGATGGGGGTCGATGGGGAGATACGCCGATGCCATGATACGACGTTTGGTGTTAGCTTCGGGTGCAAAGGGGTCAAGCCGGCTTTGGTCGACAAGCTCGAAATGCTTAACCGCAACATCATAAGGGCCTGGTGGTGCGGGGACTAGGAGTGCCTGCGAGGCACCAAAAAGTATAGCGAGGGTAGGAAGGTGCATCTTGATATGTAGAACAGTGTTGGTGAAAATGCTTGCTTTGATTTGGAGAGTTTAAGCAAATGTTGGAAATACTCTGTCGACTTATACAGTTTATGGATTCCTCTTTCGGTGTTGCCTGACCCACTATTATGTATGTGCTGTTCTATGTAAAACAAAAGACCGAGCGTGTATTTTCATTATTAGCCATTTCTTACAAGGACGCGTTTTAATCGGCGTCAGGATACTCAGCCACGAGGTCATTTTGAGCTTCCTATGCCGCGAAGGATTTGTTGAAAGTGGGACTGAAGTAATTATAGTTGAAATGGAATTTTAGCCGGAATGGAGGATGTACTTGGATTGTTCTGCGGATAATTTGAAGCTGGCTGTGCGGGTGGAGTATAAAGACCGAGCGGTCTAACTGACCAATGGCATTACACGTATATGACGTTAGCTCGTAATATCTCACTAAAAGACCGAGTCTGAAATTTTCGGTCTTGAGTTTTCCAAAGTTTCAGTACTAAAACAAAAGACTTACTGACAAGGCCCTGATCCGATCGATACGTACGTATACATGGTAACAAAAAGCGGGTCACTTGCCTGGTTTGGCCACTCTTGTTAGATGGTAGAGGTTCATTTAGAGCATTGAATCTGGTGTGTGTTTTGCCCCAAGCTTAATTAATCAACAAGAGCAAGAAGAGACTGATTTTCCATTTATTTTACATCATGGACTTTTCACTCTGTATTAAAGGCATAAATATACATACTTTACAAGTATCAAAATACAATAGCCCCTATTCTGATTTACATTCCTAATCGCCCAGAGAAATTGCTATAGGGTAGGCAACCCAACAAGTGAGCCTATATAATAGATCAGCCAGTTATCCTACTGCCGAAGTACATCTGTGCCATGTCGAGGGTGCTGTATATATTGACTAAATCACGGCCTGACAACCGTAAGGTGATCATATAACGTGAATGATATCATCTGGCGATCTGTAAAAAATGCCAAAAGAAAGGTTCTGCCCGGGCTCGAACCGGGGACCTTCTCGGTGTTAACGAGATGTCATGACCAACTAGACCACAGTACCTATTTGATTGGCTGTTTTGCGTTAAAGCTAAAATATGTAGCGCATGCGACGTCACTGGCTCACGCTAGACAGCCTCATATTAAAAGGCATGCCACTTAACAGCGGTGTTGGTTTGAGCATGTGCCTCACCCTCTAAAACGACTGCACAGACATCAGATTGACAGTGACATATAAAATCCACTGCTATCAAGACCTCATGTATACTTACCTGGCTTAAAGCTTTTGATGGATCAATCGCTTGGATTTTACATTTGTCCGTGGAACTGTACTACACAGCCTTCCCAAGTTCATCAACGGCTGAAACGTTCAGAAACTCAGCTGAAAGATCCTTGACTCAACGTCCTATCAACTTGCACAGATGGTGTCAGCTGACCAGCCACACAAGAGTCCTAGAGTCTCAATTATCTTAAATACCCCGCTGATGTGTTTAATCGCTCGATCAATAGTCAAAGTCATTTGCGCGTTCAAGAAATACCTTCACAATGACAGACAAGTACCAGTACGACTATCTCCCGACAGGCTGGATTCGAGTGCTTCGTTTGGCATCAGTTCGACCCGCTATCAGACTCGAGATTGAACATGTTTCCCTTGACAGCAATCCAGTCTACAACGCTCTATCGTATACCTGGGGTGAGCCCATTTTCACTCACAGGATCAACATCAACGATCACTTCCTTACTGTAACACCGAGTCTACATGACTGCCTGGAGCACTTTGAACAGTATATCGGCGCCAAGATCTGGATTGATGCTCTGTGCATCAATCAGATGGACGATGAAGAAAAGTCTCGTCAGGTTCAGGCTATGGATCGTGTCTACCGTCAGGCTACCAAGGTCTTGATCTGGCTCGGGGCCGAGACTGACAGTGTCGGTCAGGCAATAGAGGGCGTTGAGACTTATGGAAAGCTAGCCATCGATGCTGGACTCCTTGTCCTCACCCCAGAAAACCTCTCTGCTTGGCCAGATATGGGTGAGGAGGCAGCACTTGTCAAAACGAAAGACGCATTACTAAAACTTATGAAAACCGCCACTGATTCTGAGGGCGATGATGGCCGAAAAGATGAACGCTTTCCAAGAGTAGCTCTTGCACAACTCACACGAAGATCATACTTTACCCGAGTCTGGGTAAAGCAAGAAATCACGTTAGCGCAAGATGCAGTAGTACTATGTGGCCAGCACATGACCACAATAGAGCGCCTTCACGCTGCGATTCTATTCTACAGCATGTTGATTACGTGGGAAGTCAGCGAACTCCGAGCGGGGAGAGCTACGAGAATTCCCGGCCCTTTCTCAGAGGCAGAGCTGCTAGCAGCTGATGATGCTTGGGAACTGCAGAAAACCGCAATTCCGCAAGACTCAGTAGGGTTCGCTCTTTCTGGACGAAGAACCTATCGACGAAATGGTGCGCAACCTCTGCACCAGCTTCTTCAACGGTCGTTTGTGCGGCGTCCATGGATGTTCTGCAATGCAAGGATGCGCGGGATAAGATCTGGGGTGTATCGGGGATAGCGAGTGATATGAAAGGTATGGGGCTTGTGCCAAGCTACCAGATTAGTGCGGAGCAAGCATACGAAGCTACAGCACGGGCATTACTACGACAAGGTCACATCGACATTTTGAAGTGGTGTCGTCGTTCTAAAGAACTCAACTTACCCTCTTGGGTTCCAAATTGGTCGGTTCCAATCAGGCCCGCATGGAGCGATGACACTGGGACACCTCTATTCAGGGCTACTGGGCAATATGTTCAGCCAAACCTCCAACAAAACCTCAACATCAATCCTGGAGCTGTCAGTGTTCAAGGATTCCTCTTGGATACTATAGAAGAATGTGGCTCGGTCTGGAAAGCCGATCTTGATAAGACCTTTGATCACCACGCCGCGCTTGCTATGATCAACGAGCTCAAGAAATTCCTAGACAAATTGGACCACTCAGAAGAGGAATATTTCGATATCTTATGGCGCACACCCATCGGAAACAAAGAGCTCCCAGAAGCGAGCCCGTATTTTGTTCGAGCAGCAGACCGCTCAACACGGCAGTTTCACAAGCTCATCTCGAAGGCTATGGACAGCGAAATGATGGAAGCGACCTATTCATACCAGACTTGCATGAACTACAACTATATGTCTCGTCCAGTCAAGTCTTGTGGCAGGCTTGTTGGCTTAGGCCCAAGCGAGACTGAACCTGGAGATCATATTTTACTTCTATTTGGGGGTAGTACGCCTTTCATCCTCAGACCATTCGGCGTTGACAAGGATCAATATCAGCTGATTGGAGAGGCATTTTTTCATGGTATTATGGATGGCGAGATAATTGATCGTTGTCGCCCTACGGCGACCATTGAACTGTGGTAGATATCTGCTAAAGATTAATTATGTGCGTATCCTAGATTTTGGGTCTAACTTCATAACAGTCACTGACTATTGACGGACAAGATCCCATTCAGAAAAACAGTCCATGTTTTCTTGAGGAATGAGGCAGTCGTATGATGTGATTGCAATCCAAGGACATTTCAGATTGGTATGGGTATTGACTACTTGGATCTCGTATTCTGAGGTTGGATGGAGTATTGCATGATTGCCACTGCAAATAGTAGCTCTACAATACTTCTGAATTTGTATTATCAATGGTCTGATAATTAGGACTAAATTAAAACCCTCGTATCTGTTGGTTCGTTCGTCAACCATCCATTGTACTCCATACTTGGAACCTTGAACAATGAAGCAATAATCCAACAGCCAAGAGCATGCAAAAATAGCAGTAATTAGGCAAGATAATCCTTAGGGCTCAGGTAAGAGGAACTTTATCTCTGAGCTAGTGAAAGACACGGTTGTCAATGGGCGCCAGCTCAAGTCTTGTGAGTCACGATATTTGCTTTAATTTACGAGAATTGAATTGTGTGTCTTAGAAATACACGCGAAATATAATAGTTTCGCTTCAAGCATCTTAGCGGTCAATATGTGCTACTCATCCGCACACCGGATTTCGTTATCAACAGTCTATCGGACCATGAGGTGTAAAAAAAATCTCGGGCTGTCTTGATAGATTGAATAAGAGGAAAACTTATCTTAATTGGGCAGTTGTACATGCACCGCCTTACGTCGCGGAAGATACTTGATATTTGGACACTCATCGTGGTAGCTGCGAAGAAGCTAGTGATACGGACCGAAGGGTAGGGGGCCAGGGGTCGATTGACTAGGTAGCTTGTGGTGTAGATCAGGTTGAGGGTGTGGGGGAGCCAGCTTTTATGCGTACGGCTGTGTGAGTCATCTACGTGTTCACTTATATAGAGTTTAGTTACCTTATGCAGCTTCTGCTACCTTGATTATATTAAGTTTTAACCTTAGAAAGGTTATTTCTATTATTAATATTATTAAGAGATTTAGAAAGCCTAGGCTTGATAATATTAAAGGTTAAAGCTAAAAAAAAAAGTATATATACCGTATTTGATATGTCTAGCTGGAAGGTTGCGGTAGAAAGAATATCAGGCTGTTCAAGTGACTCGATGGCGATAAGTTCTATTCCAGAGTCGCTCTCATGATAACAAGGCAGAAAGAATACGAAGATAAATAGGTTGGGTTCATCCGAAAACGTGGATTAGTATCACAGGGGGACTTGTGGGGACTCGTGTATGAGAAAGGAAATAAGGTCACACGAGACAAAAATACCAAAAGATCTGCGCTCGATGTTGTTTAGACATTCCTCCAGATTCAAGGTTACCAAGCAGTAGCATTTCGATAAGAGCTGGTAGACGGGAACAATGATCTCATCAAAACTGCAACCGGATGAGTAGTCAGCAGAGAGTTAGAGGAAACCACCAAGCGCTACAAAGACAACCTCGGGGCTCTCGAGACTTTTTTTTGATAAGGCGATACTGTAGAACAATGCCAAAACGGCCACGATTCGGCGTCAAGAGGTACAGAAATATGACGATGGAATAGCTGTTTTTGGCAGTTATGAAATATTAAGATATCACATATTGTCGTACCCGCATCTTGGATGAGAATTTGTGACCAGTGAGGTTTCCATGACGTTATCGTTGGACTCTGGTAGTTTGGTCAAGATAGGATTAAAGAAATGGTCACTTGTTCAATGGTAGCGCATTCCGGTCACAGGGATGTTTTCGATAGGCGCAGAGGTGGAAATGCGCCACGTTTCTTGTCTAGATTATTGAGTAGCGGCTTATTCCCTTCTTCACTCAACTTAAAGCCATACATAGCCAATGAGCTCGAAATGTGTTCAACAATATGCGAGCGCTGTGCTGGACGGAACACGCGACCCGACCATCTGGCTCGACCCATGTGTTCGACCAATGGCGCAAAGCTTACCGGAAGAGGTAAGCAGAGCGAGCAGAAAAACCAAAGTGGAATGGCTTGCAGGAGACCTCCCACCACTTGAGGCAGTAACGCATCGTCTTTTGTCTAGCCCATCAACCAAATGTTTCTCCCTCATCAACAGTACAACAGATCATAAAGGAAATGCGTCTGCTATCGACGAAAAAGCTTCAGTTCAAGGAGTTCCCTGATGACGAGATTCCAAAGTATGCGATTCTGTCTCACCGTTGGGAGAAAGAAGAACTATCCTACCGAGACATACAGAATGAAATTACACAGAGGGATACTCGTGGATTGAGTGAAGAGCCGCTGTGGGACAAAACAACTAATCATAAGATCTGTGAGTTCCGTCGTATGGCGTTGCAGAATGGATATGAATGGGTTTGGATCGACACATGCTGCATCGACAAATCTAGCAGTGCTGAGCTTCAAGAGTCCATAAACTCCATGTATAGATGGTATATGGAATCAGACATTTGTTATGCGTACCTATCGGACGTGTCTATATCAACTGAAAACGCAAGGCACAAACGATCGACATCATCAAAACCATGGATTAAATCATTCCAGGACTCTGAATGGTTTACTCGGGGCTGGACACTGCAGGAGATGTTAGCGCCCGGAAATTTGGTATTCTTCGATAAACACTGGGACAGGTGTGGCAATCGTGTTGAGCTACAAGACGCCATTCAGGTCGCCACCGGCATAAATGCGACCATCCTCATCAAAGCCTCATCTAAGGATATAGCGTACTTGCGGCCCATTCGATCAGGAAGGGTCTTTTCTTGGGCAGCAAATCGAAGGACTTCTCGACACGAGGATCGAGCCTATTCACTCCTTGGAATATTTAACATCAATATGCCAATGCTGTACGGCGAGACAGATCGGGCATTTTATCGTCTACAGACTGAAATCATCAAGGAGTACGAAGATATATCCATGCTCGCCTGGAACTACACAGAAGCCGACAACGGATTTGCACCAAATGGGCTTGCTAAATCACCCTCACAATTTCAGAACTATCAGGATCTGATCGGAAAGGACATCAATAGAGTTCCATATGTTGCCTTCAGTCCGAGGATAACAGCACGGGGATTACAAGCTTCTCTGAAGATTATGAACGATCCGTACGAGAAAAGGCTCGGATATGCTGTTTTAGCATATGAGAGAAACAAGAAATCCCTAGTGCTTCCCGTCCTTTTCTGTTGTTTAACATTCGTGAGAACTCCGATACAGAACGAGTGCGTTAGATTCTCGGATCCCGTTTGGATCCCATCACGCTTCGTCGACACAGCCAGACCGAAACCGATTTGCTTCGTTCGTCACGTAGAGACTACCCATCTCTATGAACCTGGTGATGGCATAAGCCTAGGCTCAGCAGTATGGAGAGATTATACCACAACCCTGACTTATCCAACTCAAGCGCAAGTTGGGAGTCGCCATTTTCCTGCAGTATTCGGAAGGTTTTCAATAACTCCAGACGATACAGAAAAGGATTATACTTTCGTCATAGAACTAGCCGCTCGTAGTGATGCGAAGCGGAGATATGTTGTTATAGTCGACTACCGTTCGAATGGCACAAGTATAGCAAATGACATGACCGCCACGGTCATTCGATGTCGATGGCCTATCAAACTGACATATGCTATGAAACTTGTAAAACGCAGGCAAGCTGGGCACAAATTTGACTCATGCAAGCTACTGGATAAGTATGGAAATGCTATTTCAACTCGAGAAATTGTGTGTATTTCGCACTTTACTAGCTTATGGGACAAAAAGTGCTTAGACAGGTTACCCAGATCGAATTTGCGTCCTCGCAATAGCACCGAGGTCCATGTCCTTGGCTGTGTGAGGAGAGGACCTTTCATTGGAAAGTCCTAGAAGGCCTTGAGAAGCACGAAGTATGAGGTTGCCAATGGATTTGGCTCCCCACCTCAAGCTGTTAGTCCCATAGGTGTTGTAGCTGGGATCTGGTGTTTCTACTAGTTCACGTGTGGGAGCTTTTGAGGTGTTATCGTACGTTGGTTGCTGGTTTTTGTCTTGGAAGAGATTGGCTGGGAAAGGGCTCTGGTGCGACAGGCTCTTCTGACCGTTGTCAATGGACGTTGCTCAGAAGTCGTTTGGTCTGGTTGGAAGAGTTCTTGTGATCTTTTAACCTTTTATTCTCGGACCCAAATCGTCCACTTCCGGACGCCTCTGCCACTGGCCAAAGGTAGAGAAACCTTCTACTTTAGCGATACTGGTGATGATCCCGGCCCTATCAAGTCATACTTAGATTGTCACAATACCCAGGCTCCGCTAAAGCCAATCTCTGGCTACAATCGCCTAACAAAACGCTCTCGCCAATCTCAAACTCTCTTTATCAACCATCGATATATTTATGGGGTTTGTGGGGAAATGAAAAGATGCATTGCTGTGCTCCATCTGTAATCGGCTGTTTGATTGGCTTGGGGTTTCCTAACCTGATCGTTACAGCATTGATCATGGAATCAATAAGTATGGAATATTATAAAAATCATCAACTCTTTAGGACTATTCTGTATATTGTAATTATATATGAGAGTAGTGTATAAGACAAATATATCGGACAGTTATACAATAACTTGTACTTTGGAAGCTAGAATTCAGCTTACTTAAGGATTCAATACTCATATCACACAAACGATTATCATATACATCATAATGCATGTGAGTGTTACAAAAGCTTAACTTCATTAATATAAACCACAATAAGAACACTGTAGATAATTCAATTGATTAAATTCAAGTGTCATATCCCTCCCCAGAGGCCTCAATACACTCGTAATATCTCCTCCCAACATGCCTAGTATTGCTGCATATTTTAAAACATACCCGGAAGATTGCCTTCTGTCCTTTTGTGTCCTTGGCTCTGGCCTTTCCCTAAACCGCAGTCTTAGAGGTCCGAAATAGCGCCCCGAAGCAGTTCGTCAGACTTGTCAGGATCATTAAAGCCTGCCCACGGTACAACTCCGTTATTGGCACGAAGCTCCTTGTCGAGATGGTACAAGCCGTGTCCTGCCTGCTTGCTGATACGGACACACTGCTGCAACAAGTCGCCCAAGTCCTTGACATGGCGCGTCTCCTTGCGCAAGAACCGACTCTCAATAACATCTTCCAGGGCGTTGTCGCCGGCCTTCTCCGCAGCAGCACACAGGCGATGAAGATCTTCGAGAATCTCCTTCTCGGTCTGCAGAGCCGCATATACGGGCTCGACAGGATCAACCGGGTTATCAGGCCACTCAACATCGGGTGCAGGGATATTACTTGGCTTAGATCGGCCGCCGCGCTGGACTAGGTACGACTCTAGCCAGGTTGCATCAGCAAAAGCCTCCTGGGCTGATCGCTTCCAAAGACTTTAATTTCCATCAGCTGTGGCCAACAGGTAACGTCAACGGCATGTATATACTTACGCTGCAAAGCCATGCAGTGACACATTCGAGCGCAAGCAGTCAGCCCCGAGCTTGCGGAAAAAGAACCATGCCTTATACTCGGTTTGGATATGTTCACGAATGGCCTGCAAGTATAAGCAATCGTCAAATAGTATGGACCTAAAAGGATAACGTTACATCCTGAATGTCATCGGTAAAGGTCGACGCCTGAACGTAGGCATCAATGTTCTCCGCGGAAAACTTCTTGAGTTGCTCCTGTACCTTATCCGTGTTTGAGCCTGACATTATGGTGGCGCGGCTAGGATCTTTGCAGTATAGGATGTAGTTTGAAATAGTTTATTGGTTTGCGAAAACGGAAGTTCAATATTGTCAATTACCGGCTGGAATGAGGGCGCACCAGTTAAAACTTATACTCAGAGTAGTCTTTCAATTACACCGTCCAGTTGATGAATAGTTGGCCGGATTATTCGTTCCGTGCGGAGATACACTCGTAATCGTTGCGTAGTTATGAGTCCAATTTATCACAGATGCGTGAAAGGTGATGCGATCCCGCATCAAGGGCCTCCAACCGTGTGGCCTCTTTTCCCCGCGCCAGACCACCAGTATATCGATGATGATGGTTGTACACTTACGAAAAACTAAAACTTGCAGCGGGTTGGACCCATCTGACGGTCGAGTTACAGCCATGTTTTCATGAAATAAATAAATGTACGCCATTGATGCTGATATGCATAGTATGGGCATCATTGATCATTCCAGGATATTCTAGCTCTGCCAACTTTGCGCGCTCTTTACACGTAATGCATCGTAGTGCCTCCATGGCCGTAGTAGTTGACGCCCTTCATGCAAATCAATTGGAAGATTGTCGCTACATTCCCACCACAACCCCTCTTCATACTTAACAGGTGATCTCCGAGGCCTCGTATACATTGTGGTTTGACACTGAATGGAAATCTTGGTTTTGTAGTGACTGCCATCCTGATCGCGGCAATGCAATTTGTCTAGTGGCATTATGTCGTGACCACAACAAGTTCATCGCGACTACTGACTGGAAAGTAACAACGGAGATTTCGGTACAAGATTGATGTATTTCTGGCCCCGCCAACAGTAATGTAATTGATCATGGTGACGTGAGATACAGGGCGAATGGCAAACAACTCAAGATATACTGCAGTACGAAGACGACCTCACCTTTAACCACAGTGAGAACAACCATTTACACTTAGTAGCCAAGCCGCAATCAATGTACCCTCCGAGATTTGCGGCACTCCAGGCTCCCACAACGCTTCACCTGCGCCCTGTCCTCCTACATTAAACTTCGCTGTGCTGCACTGTGGTTGTTTGAAACAAAATGCGTGATGCCACTAATACAATGATCAGGACTACTTGAGCGCCACCGTTTTAAGCATGAAATAACCGTATGCTTATTTGTCCAGCTGCGCCGCTGAAACGCAGATTTACGTTTTACTCAACTTGTGCTAGGCTTCAAAGTGGACATCACATTGAATAAGCTATAAAACATAAATTGATATTGATGTCTTCGTGATACTTATCGAAATAGTAACATATTTATAATTATTCTCATCTATTAAAAATCACTTTATCAAGACTATAGTATATAGTTTCATACCCGTGTGCTATTAAATAGTATATTAATCTGCTCGTTAGGGCTTTAGTGATCATCAACGTGACACATATGTTCTTTCCATACTCATAAATTACTAGAACTTTCTTTTTGGATTTGTCTGTTTCCAGACAGGGTTCTCATATCAAACAAACTGCTTTAGATATGCATAACCGCATAATTCACAACCGTTATTACACTAATCCTTGTTAGTACGAGGGTTTCTTACTGGCTTAAGCTATCTCATATTCCTGTGCTAACACATCACCGTTCAACACTTGGCATATCTGGACATTTCAGATGGTCTAGGCTTCCGTCCCCTATTTTAAGCCAGCCATGGTTCCTCAGCTAGTTTCTTACCAAAACAAATCTCCGGCGCCGATATGCCGACCTAACAATGGCAATCAGAGGATGAGGGACTTTGGCCATATGTCACAGTCAACCAGATACTCCCAAGAAAGGCTCTCCTTTCAGGCTCTTTCTTATTATTATCAGAATGATACCCTTCATTGCGAAGAAGTCGCGAAGTAGATGAACCATCTTTTTTGTTGTCGCCTGTGATCTGCCTCCTTTTGGGCTTTGACCTTGTTGTATGGATAGTTCTAGCCTACTTCCCTCACTTATCAGGGTAGTAAAGGCACCAAAAACTAACCTTGCGTCATTTCTTAGTATTGCTATAAGTCATCGTGAATTATACAACTTAAGAAAATGTCTAACCACAGCGAATTTACAGATATTAATAGTCATATATACTGAAATTAGAGTAGAGTAGCCACCAAGAATGCTTGATAGTTAGACTCTAGACACTAGCTTGTAAATTACCCCTTAGATAGTACTAGCCCTCTTATTAGGTTAATTTATTATGCTTACTTAATGAGTCAGTTGATTGCTATAAAGTCAGGTTTAAACTAAGGTAGAATAAAATAGCCCGGACTTATATTGTCATTGAGTGTGCTGAACTGTAAGCCATTTAGTGACTGACTCTTTAGTCAGCTAATTCCTAATATATCCTAGTCATGAACGATGAAACTGCTATCATAATTACTAGTTTATGGGTGGATTAGTAGATAATCCATACATCATTCTGGGCTCCTCCTCACAATGCATATATCTAATCAGCTACTATTAATTAAGCCATTATACACTGTTCAAGTATGAACCAAGACTTTGTCCTATCACTCAGCTGGTGGATTTAAATATATAACACAGTGGTCTTTGCATAGCGAGTGCGAATCTTGTTCCACACTTACTCAAATGGCTTAAAGCATTCTACATTCCCCGGCAACCATCCATGAAACAGATTCCATAATTCTGATTACTTATCAGGCAGAAACTTTGTGCATATGTCCTTAAGCTGGTTGGCTGGGACCGACAACCAATGAGTTAAATTTTCTGTATTATGAGATCACGCCGTGCGGGGTTGTTGATTGATTTTAGCCCTCACTCCATCAAGCCTTGATTCTTCGGATCTTGACAATGTCCATTACAACAGCCACAGGATCGTGAATATGCCTAAATGCGAGACCTGTCCTAAAACGTTTGATACTCAAGAAGCATGTAAACAGCACATGATCGAGAAGAGTCATCGGAAGCCAACGAAAAAATGCGATCAATGTAATAGATTGTTCAAAGATCGGGATGCAGCAGAAGCGCACATGACACAAGTTAAACACTGGAATCCCAAAATTCCTTGTGAAACCTGTCCTGTCAAGTTTCACACGCAGGAAGCGGCAAAGCAACATATGGCAGCCAAGAACCATTACAGGAACCCTAAGTCTCGTGATCAAAGATCCTCGAACGAGCACGGTGTGAAAACGGTAAGAAATCATTCAGAAGTATCCCTTAAGTTGGATTTTATGCTAAGAACTGTTGGTATAGCGTCCTAATTTAAATTTCCCCCAACGCCCCCAAGAGTCTGAATCTGCCAATAAGAGCTCTGCGCGCCATGTCAATGACCACAACGTATCTCGATCTTACGCCGAAGGTTACCCAAGGATTTCAACAGCGACTTCTACCCTAAACTTCGAGTATGCTAGCCTAGCTGCTGCTGCCAGCCAAAATGCACCCGAATGCACGGAATACACCGTTGGGTGGATCTGTGCTCTACCAGAAGAAATGGCAGCAGCTGAAGGAATGCTTGACGAGGTTTTTCAACACCCTGGGCAGGGGATGTTGGATGACAACATCTACGTGGTTGGCCGGATCGCCCATCTCAAGATGGTCATAGTTTGTTTGCCATACGGTGTTGCAGGTACCACGTCTGCAACTCGGGTGGCAGAACAAATGCATCAGACCTTCACTTCATTGAGATACACTCTTTTGGTGGGTGTTGGGGGTGGTATGCCGAGTAAGGAATTTGATGTGCGATTGGGTGACGTTGTTGTCAGCGCACCTTCGCCCAGTTCACCAGGAGTCGTCCAGTATGATTATGGTAAAGATGTCCAAAAAGATCGCTTTATAACGACCGGTCACTTGAACCAGCCCCCACCGAGGTTACTCAACGCTATCTCACGACTCAAGTCCCAAGAAGTATCACGACCTTCTGGGACAATCCTCCCCATGGCGAGGAGCATCGACGAGTTGCAAGCTAGATACGCTAATTCTGAGCGCAAGTGGTCATACCCAGGCAGAGAAAAAGACCTGCTGTTCAACAGCTCTTACGACCATGAAGAGGGCCATCCCACATGTGAAATGTGTGACACAGCCTACCTAGAAGAGCGTCCACAACGCGGAAGCATACGGCCTAAGGTTCATTATGGAACGATAGCATCCGCCAATCGAGTTATGCGCAATGGTGCTGCTCGAGAACGACTTCGCCTGGACAAAAACGCTTTGTGTGTCGAAATGGAGGCAGCTGGGCTTATGAACAACTTTGCATGCTTAGTTATCCGTGGAATCTGCGACTATGCTGATTCTCACAAGAGCAAGGATTGGCAGCTCTACGCTGCAGTCACAGCGGCTGCGTATGCGAAGGAGTTATTGTCAGTCATGCCATGACACATATAGCTCATTGGAAGTCAGAGGTCCCCAATTATGCGTAAATCGAAAATTTCCATCATCCATTCCCTGACGTGTCAGTCACAGACGGACTGATCGGACTTCGCTACCCGTTTCCCAGTCTTTGTGATAAATCTTCCAGCTCCGTTCCCGAGCCTTTTTCAAAATATGGTCAAATAACCTTGCTAGTAATGACTAACGCGTCAGGTAAACACTATTAACCATCCTCACATGTGTCCCAATTTTGAAAAGGAAGGAGAAGTACGTATAACATTATCAGAAATCAAGCGCACAATAGTCCAAAGTAAATTATCGTGACCTCCTTCCTGGTAGCTGACGAACTTTATTGTCGCCAACTATAACGGACTTAATGTTGAAGGTGATCCTCCTCTCGTCGAGTGTGGCTTGTGCCCGCAGGCGTAATTCTTTCTGGCAAGGCTAGTCCTGCAGCCGCTGCTGGTGCTCAATAACTTGTCGTATCTGAGGGGTGGTCAAGACTTTCTTGCCCCGATAATCTACACAGGGAGATAAAGATGACCAAACAGATCTTTCAGCTAGTTTTAACTTATGCCATTGATGTCTCGATCTATTGTGATTTCTATCTAAGGGCATGCTTGACGGTTTAGGCTTGCAGGAGTCATTGACGTTCAGCTCCTGATTTGCCTCATATATACTAAGCTCTTCGACCTTCAAATCTTTAAGCCCGTCGCTGATAGTTAACTAACCTTAACACATGGAGTTTATATAGACCTCTTCACTTAGACATTACCTTTTATAGCTACCCTTTTTCCATTGGGGAACTTTTAGGTACTGGAACGACACTCTTGGCATTGGATTTGTCATATAAGCTTTGATAGAGATTCATGTAAACCGAAAAGTGACGATGTACAGTTAGAAGCGTAATGACTGAAGTATTACAACTCCAAGGGAAATAAATAGGGCCTTGACTATTTAAAATGGAAATATAGTTTAATACTACGTATTAAACTAGGGTTCAATCAGGAGGATTCAGTGAAAGGAGACTTTTCTTACAGGGTTCATAAAGTCAGGCTGTAAAAGTCTGATGAGTTAAGAGGCTCGGGATGTGCCACGCAATCAAATCAATCTATTAATAGTACCTGGGCTTGTGGCGTTATTTATAGATATATCACGCCCTTTCGTAATTATAATTATAGTGCCAATGGTGTGAAATCTTTGTGATTATTAAGTCTTTGTAATGTTAAAATGCAATGAGGTATGACCAACATGGGGTCGGCTCTACCTATTGCGACTGCATTATGCAATTCGACCCCGCCCGCGGCTGGCCTCATTTGCATAGGACTACACCACAACTTGGTAAAATGTTAATCTTCACTGTTGCAATTGGAGCATATCTCACTGTTATGTAAGGCTTGGCCAACGCAGAATGGGTCACCTGCATCTTTCATGGAGAAAGGGTAATTCAAGCCAATTACCATCCATCCACTCGCGTGTAACAGCGAGCTAACATGTCTACCCCTCACTCAATGTTGTGGTTTGTGCATCTCATGTTATACTTGTGACCTTTCTGCGATGGTCGGCCTCCTGCATTCAGGAAATATGTTGGGCAACTGTCTTTATCACATTCACATTCTAGGTATAAATAGGACTCTATTATTCAACTCTTAAACCAGGATAAGAATTTAACTATGAAAGTATTCTATTACAACACGACATTATAAGGAGCTAAATTTCTATAATGGTACGGAAGGCTGATGACTTACAAGGCAAGCTTGTTGGTTGGATTTGTTACTAATATGGCATAGACTACTCTGTTATATATTGCTTCTAACCTGCCTCTTGCCCCAGCTGCAATGAATCCCCCGCATTGTTTCTCATGCAATAGACCTAGTCAACGGATGGTCACTCGATATTCGAATCGCAACGGCAACGGAGGTCGTCCCTATTACAAGTGCATGAGCTGCGGGAAATTTTTCAGCTTTGCAGATGAAAGAGGCAACAACCCCGACAACCCATCTTGTGACTGCGGCGAATCTAGCAGACTTCAAAGAGCCGGTGAGAACAGCTCGAATCCTGGTGGTTTGCATTATGTCTGCAGACTAGGTACTTGCGACTACTATGCGGTAAAAGTGGATGAAAACCAGGAGCAAATCACGCTGGGTTTGGATCTGGTAGACCATTTTGCGGGTCTTAATATCATTTAGGGACTATAGAGTGGCATTGATTATCGACGAATGTATAGCTCACGAGTTTTTATTGTATGCTCTTAGTACCCTATTATATCTCTATCATAAAACAACTATTCGAAAGAGCATCGTGCGCATTAATTTGCATAATTGAATATTACATACCAGAATCAGTAGCCTCTACCGAAGCTTATTAACTAGCTGTCAAGTACTTACTAAAGCTATCAAGTTCTCTATTATGCATCGGCAATATTCCTCGCATGTCGGATAAATAACGAGGCTTATTCCTATTATCATCCTGTGTGCTCCTCTAGGCATGTTATATGCTGTCTCTTCTTGCAAATTGCTTTCTCGCATGCCGATACGCTTTCGCTTGTCCGGTTGTGTTGGCATTCCATTCGATGTTAGTTGTGCGAAACCTCTTGGTGAGATTAGTATCTTAAAGGACGCAGACAAATAGTGACTATATATAGCTAAACATACCAGAATTTCCAGCCATATCGCAGTACCGTTGGCAATACTCTTACCGTGCTCCCCATAGCTTACCGCCGTTCTTCCAGCCTCGTCAAAGCCCGGGACTTTCGCTCCACTTCGAAAATCTAGACTTGCGCCACCCCTCTTAATTTAATTAACTTACCCATTCCCCATGGTAATAGTGGGGTTTTCAAGCTTACAGCTGCACTGCCTTGAGAATCTCGACCTGACGTTATGGTGTTAGTTAAAGTTCTCTTTTTCTTTTGAGTATAGAAGGATGACTGTGGCGTTGCTAAAACGGCTAGAAATGTCACCCTTCCGCTTCAAAGCGGCCCATTCAGGTTGGCTTGACCGGGAAAGAGAAAACAGAAACGGTACACACGTAGGATAAGCACAAAAGAGGAATATACCCCATGTAGACGGAAACGCTCATCCGCAAAGCTTCCATCGCCATGTACCTCCACCTTCTTGCCTACTTTTCGCTGTTTTCCCTGGCGCAGGCCCAGTGGCAGAGTTGTTCGACCTCCTGGCAAAAGAGTAAACCAGGCGAGAAATTTACCCTTAATGATAAATGCCGCGTGCTTTCAGGCTATCCTAAAGTCTTGGGCAAAAGCAACACGAAAGTCACAGTGACCTACAGGTTGAATTGGAGTCGCCAGTCAGACAAGACCAAAAAGGCAGTGAAACCAGTGCTTGAAGAATCTCTCAGAAAGACCATCGATCTCTACGAAGATTTCGCCAAGCTTCCAGCTCATATTGTCATTATCCTCACAACGGCGGTTGACGGACAGGTCACAGCAGACACCATCTATCCAAATGAAAAGGTGCCGCCGTGCCAAATCAGGGTTTACCAGAGATGGACTACCGAAACAACCACAAACACAGCTCGCGCCTTGCAAGCCTTGCATCTGCAAACTATTTCAGTAACCTCATTTTTCCAGACTCCAACGTCGAATGGCCAGATAAGAAGCACAGCGGCCATGCATACAAACCCGCCATGCCAATATACGCTCATGTCGGACAGGAAGCTTACACAATCAGCATATTCTTCCAATCCCTAGAGGATAAAATGGATAGAAAGTCCCTTCACGAATTTGTTGTATCAACTCCCGGAGGATCTAGAGGTCTTGAGGAGAGTAACCGTCTGTCGGGGCTAGAAGAATTCACCGACGAGTTCTTCTACTTCGCAAGGAAATTCGCCCTGGGTAAGGTACAAGACACAAACGTGGCATCCATTCCAATCCAGGAGATACCTCCCATCACGGCTTCAATCAAGCTAGATAAGGCGGGTACTACTGGCACCGTGATGCTTACAAGCACGCCGTTCACCATTTCAGTTTTTAAAGTAACTGTCAAAAGCGGCCAGTCAGCTCGCATTTACTCATCCGCCAATGACCATCAGCGCCTAGCCTATCGACGGTCAGACGACAACGATTGGACTGACATGGCCACTAGTTCATCAGGAAAAAGTATCGATCTACCGTGAAACACTGAAAACACAGTAGAAGATTTTATCATACTTTTTATTCCCACAGCGGACGTCAAAAGCGACAAGGTCCAAATCACAGTCACAACCAGCCGCCCCAAAAAATGCGGCGCAAGGAGTGGATTTGTCCTTTACCCGCTCTACAATCCTACAACGGGCGGTGGCTACTGCCCTCCAAAGACACATTCTTCACGGCTGGCAATCTGGTGTTGTCCAGACGGAACGCAGCTGGATGAGAGCGTGGCCAATGAAGTCAGCATCTGCTGTCCTAGTGGTGAGCCTCCTGATGTCCTCACGCGTGAACAACAGAGCTAATTCTAACAGCGGCCGATTGCAGCAAGGAGATCATCCCCGATAATCTTAGATGTGCCGATCCGAATTGGAATCTATGGAATAAGGATAACAGACAGCTCGGATGTTGTCAGCAAGGGTTTTACCCAAACAGTCTCCGCTACTGCGTTAAGAGCTTTACCGACCGTGACCCTCGCTTTACGCAGGTAGGGCGACTAGGTGTATTTTTGCGCCTTTAGTAATATGCTAACGAGATGCTTTTAGGTGACTCGAAGGATCACCGGAAGGGTGTAATAAAGAACCAGACGCATTGGATCTCAATGGAAAGTTAGTTATAGGCAAAATGTGGAGATTTATTAATCATCTCAACCTTACTTGCATTCCATATGTGAAATCTCATTCATCACGTTTCCTTAAAGATCAGAGAATATTAAAGTCGAGAATGTACCGACTAGTAATTACTTGTATTGATTGGTAGAAAGTGTGGGGTATATGTGATGTGGGTGTGTGGGTGCATGCGACCCTCATCCTACAGAAGTACAGCCTCGGCCATATGCGACCTGTGGGATTGTCGCGGCAATCCATAGGCTAAGTAGAAGAGACAAAGTATTCAAATACAGGTTGAAGATGATAGAATTCAGGGCGCTTCCTGATCGTGTCTTATTTTTAGATACTTATGCGGCCACTGGCCGATAGTAATCACAAGACAGGTCGGATACCAAGGTTGAACTTCTTTGATTGGTCCTGTGCGAATGAACTGAAACCCCTGGTAGTCTACCCCTGGACAACATGGAACCAACATGCATAAAAACCACAACCAACAGACCTCATAGCCTGGCGTTGCCAGCGTGGTATGAGGTATTTAAATGACGGCAAAACCCATCGTCTGCCGTCGTTTACATGTGTCCAACTTGGCCATGCAATACTTGAATCTGATCTAACTCTTTAATCCTTTGGCTTGAATAAACAAACACATGATGGATTCCTCACCAGACCCGCCGTCAATCCTCTTCCAAGGCTTGTCATTAGGAGCCGGTCAGACCTCTCCCCAGCCTAGCAGCAGCCACGCAGTAGTTCCAGGGCAGCCGCGTGGGAAAATTGACTTGTCCTTTTCCTCGCCCCGCTTTGGTTCTTCCATCTCGCCTGAGAATGAAGGCGTTTTCGTCTTTGGCCAATCGTCTCGGAACCGAAGCGTCAGCTCGAGTTCTGTATTTCAATTCGGTGGTCGTGGCCATGATGTCGCACCTACTAACAGAGACACTCGGGCTGAGTCATTTGAATTCGGTACACTCCATAACATGACACCACTCCCATCGCCTTCTCCGTCTCGAACAACAACACCACAGCCCACTTTTCAACCGCAATCACTTTTCACGCATCTCACAACGCCTCCTGCAAAAGGATCTCACCTCACAAGTGAAAATGGCACCAAGGCACCCCTTTTCTCGTTTCTATCCCCCTCTAGCTCAGATAGTAGACGTCAGTCTTCATCAGTGTTGTCATCAACTCCTTCCACTCCCAGCCAACCCCGCGTGAAGGCGCCGGAGTCAAGTTTTGTAGCGTCCCCAACTCCTGAGCCATCAGCTCCCATTACACCCTATGATGATAGAGCGGAAGCGGCACCTCCCCATGCCCTGTTTACGGCCACTTTTCAAGATGCTCTAAAGCTAGGCTCCGGTATGGCGCAGAAGGCCGTGAGGTCTATTGAAAAAATGCAGGCCGGTGCTTCGGGGGAGATAGACTCGGAAATTGACAAGTTGCTGGGTGACGCGAAGAGTTTGCAACGTTTCCAGGGTACTGACACACGCACAATCGCCGTTCTAGGTGACTCAGGAGAAGGTAAGGAATTCACCAAGTACTATTGATTTGCCACTTACACTCTTTCCATCACCTAGGGAAAAGCAGTCTCATCAATTCACTCCTCCACTTTCCAGGGGTCGCCCAAACGGTATGTTGTGTTGACGTGCTGACAATGGCCTCCGGAAGAATTAGTACTGATACCGTCTCCAAATAACAGGGCGATATTGGGTCCGCCTGTACCTCAGTTGTTACTGAGTATCGGCAGAAAAAAGCAGGCCATACTGATCCTATCACCATCGATGTGGAGTATCTCTCTGCGCTGGAAATCCGTGAGCTTATAAAAGAGCTTCTCTGGAGCTACAGGCAGCTATTCCTTCCGGGTGTTGAGTCCAGTGAGACTTCAGAACAGGATTACAACCGCTATATGAGACAATCCGAACAAGCATGGTCTGCGTTGCATGCAGCCTTCAAGCACAAGAGACAGTTCACGCAAGGCTTTGCCCAAGACATGTCCGATGGGGCTCTGGAAAGGATCACAGATCAGTTGATTGAGTGGTCACGAGAAATTGAGTGGCCAACTAGTGGTGCAGACGGCTTTTGGACGTCAACGGCGCAAACCGCCGAAGAATGTGTTGAGCAGACAAAGCTCTTCATGCAAGACAAATTCTGGCCGTTCACCAAGATTATCCGGTAAGAGAGGAAATTCTCTCACTTCAAAGATCATAACTAACACAAGAACGTTCCAGCGTATATCTCAACTCCCAAGTTCTCAAAACTGGACTTGTTCTCGCGGATCTACCTGGTGAGTCTGGTCGAAACTTTTCATTCAAGTTTGTTTTAACATATAATCTCCTACAGGACTCCAGGATACGAACCTCGCAAGAGTCCGAGCAACCCAAGATTATCTCATCAAGTGTGACAACATCTTAATCGTTGCCAAGATATCCCGTGCCGTTACCGATCAATCTCTAAAGTCTTCACTGTTCTATGTACTCTCTCGCCATATGCCCACGGAATGGGAACAATCAGGTACACAACGATTGAATGTGTCAGTTGTGTGTACCAAGTCAGAGGTATGACGTGATGAATTCCGCATGTGTAACTGATTATTAACCTTGCCATTCAGGAGATCAATCTTCGCACAGCAAGACTTGAGTTTTGTGGTCCAAACCATAGTATCTCTACTGAAACCATGACACGACTGGATGATGAGATTAATAGTGCAAAGACTACTGGGGACAGAACCAGAAAGAAAGCCGCAAAGAAGAAGTGAGCCAACTCCCATCCTATACTACCAAGCCGATCTGACAATCGCACAGGCAGGAACTTTTACTAGTCCAAGCACGGAACGAACATGTCAAGCGAAACCTCCAAACCGTCTACTCGTCAGAGATGAACGGCAGAACCCTGGATGTATTCTGTGTGTCCAACAAGTGGTACGAGAAGTATTGCCCAAAGGGAAACACTGAGTTTGTGGAAGCAAGCGGGATCCCAGATCTTCGTCGCTTTTGCCACACTGTGACTGCTGACGCCCAATTGAATGAAGCGAAGCACTTTTTGAGGTCCAGGTTGTCGGCGCTTCTCAATACACTGGATTTATGGGCCTCCAGTTCGCTTCAAAAGCAAGATGAGATTGAGGAGCCAGATGACTCTATACACATCACACTCACAGAGCTCATAGGTCAGGTAAGGGCTTGAGTCTTGTTATTAATCCTGATGAATCATGCTAAAGGACCACGCAGATGCCTAGTCTCGTCGACACTTTCCAAAAGGACTTTATGACATGCTTTAGAGAGCAGATAATGACCTTCTTTGGTATGTAGTAGTCCATAGCTCATTCACAAACGAGGCACAATCCTAATCTAGCTTCGCTTTAGGCCGAAGAGACCAGCATTGGGATCAGGCTGCAACCAAGGAAAGCTTGGTATGGACAACTGTGAGTACCTGGAATTTTGTGTGTAACTGGAGACGAGGAAGACTGACTTTACCGTGATAGTGGCACTGGAGTAATTAAGCAGATAAACCCGTGAGCCTAAGACCTAGCACTAATTATTTCACAGCTCAATACAACGCATGGTGTCTCAACAATGGGGTTCATGAGACCTTGAAGCGTGGACACGAGAATTGGAATGCCAAGATCATCTGGAAAATGCGGATGGAACTTGAGGGTCAATGGGACCTTGTCGAGGAAGAAGTGTCCGATGTTTTTGAGGCTCTACTCAATGATGCCAAGAGTCGTCTGGAGTCTTTTAGATCTAGCCTATATGGTTAGTGGAACTGCCCCAGTCCTGGCGGAGCGGCTAACAGTAATTCCATAATAGATTCACTCCCACAGTTACTCGCTGAGCCTATCGTCGAAAGCGTTACTGTACAGATTGGAAACCTCGAGTACCGGATGGGCAGAGAACAAAGACAGTTGTCTGCCGAAGTAAGGTATGATCAATCGCCTGCCTTCGCCGCCTATCAATGCCCTTAGTGACAAGTTGCTGACAACTGAAAAGAGCTATACGCAGATGCGCTTCTGAATCGAACTACAACTCCTACATACTTCAAGACATGGTCCCTGTATATAGGTCTGCCGCTAGCCAATGTGGTATGTGCACATCTTTCCCCCGAACCAGAGTGCTCTAGGCTATCACTCAAGCGTGCTAAGGATTGTTGAAACGTAATGAGCTAACAAAATGAAATCGCGAAGGAACCGGTAAAGCCGCACGTCAAAGATCGATCGTCCAAGGGCACATTGAACAGGGAGTCATCTTCCCGCAAATGGCCGTCGCCGTCTCCGAAAGTATGGATAAGTTGATCGAAACAACCTCGGAAAGGCTCAATACAATTATGAGGAGTGTTCTAGCTACTATAGAAACAGATCTGGATATTTTGTTTCAATCTTATCAGAGATCACACGCAAGCCTAACAACTCATTACGAAGGCCAAGAAGACAAGATGAAGGAATTCGCGGATGAGATTAGGGATTTGGGACAGAGACATAAACAATTGCTCCAGAGTATTGAAGCAATCTAAGCGGTGGGTATTCAATAGCCTCATTTATCTTGAATGTTATTTTTCTGCACGCATTGAACTCTTTTTAGACGAGCATTGGTAAGGGTATCTTCGGTCGTAAATCAAACAATTTGAACAATAGTTCATCATGCAGCTCCCATGCGAAAAGGTCTAAATCTCTATAGGCTATAGAACTGTCCGGCCTTCTTGCATCAGCACGATTGTTTTCTTCTTCTCCATATTGAAATAGCTCGACATTGTGGAAACGCCACTCTTGCTGAACCTTCCTGTACAAGTCACCATCCTGACTCTTTCAAAAGCCCCCTCTTTGTTCACCGACCTCCCGAGCACAAGGATCTCATGCAAATTGAAAGGTCGCGGTTCCTGAAATAGGAAGTGACCAACTCTGAGAGCCCAGCAAGGGGTATATGAACCTAGCATTTGTCCAGGTCCACCCAAGTTGCTCTGGAGAGGTTTGGGATGAGATGCTTCCTGGCTCTCATGCGGGCGCCTTCTTCATACAATCTCTATCGATCTTCCGTCCGATTCAATTGCCCTGAGCTCTACCAAATGTACGTCGACGGCAAGAGAAATTTGTTGGCCACCCAGGAATACATAAAGGTCTTTTTCTCGGCGAGATGGCTGAAGCATCCCTTCTACCAAAGGTCCCTTCATTACCAACTCTTTCGCATCAACATGATCCAGACTACCCATGGACGTTGCTTTGGTGTTACAAGGTTGGACGAAGCAGGCTGGATGAAAAGTTTGTTTTCCATTTCTGCAGCAAGAGTAGTCAACTTTACCATTTATCGACGCCCAGGAGAAGGACAGGGCCACTGTATTCATCTGCGGCAAGCGGCCTGGCGCTCTTCTCCATAGAAGCCCAAGATATATGTCGTTCAACCAGAGAACTGCTAAATACTCTAACCTTGTTATGTGTTGGATGGTATCCGCAACGCCACATATTGCTGGGAGCTTGTCGTATACGCATGTGAGCGATCTCTGAGAGTAGTTCTCAACCGTCTTGATCCAAAAGCGGAATGCCATAACCCTGGCGACCTCTAACCTATTGCAATACAACCCCCTGA
Source organism: Fusarium sp. JS626 (assembly GCA_000966865.1). NCBI lineage: Eukaryota > Fungi > Ascomycota > Sordariomycetes > Hypocreales > Nectriaceae > Fusarium > Fusarium sp. JS626. Next base: position 5,199,469 of record JWIV01000063.1, on the reverse strand, counting down.
AGGATTGGGAGACATAGAATTCAATTTATTATAACTTTCCAAATTAAAGAAAACTCAAAAGAGACCCTGGTAAAGAAGAAAACTTCAACAAGAATAAGATTTATATTAACATAAGTATGATTTTATATACGTAGCTTAGAAGTCGAAAGTTCTGGGTAGAAAGTTGGCTTCCTTGTAGGTGAATATAGAGTTCCCGAACACTCAGGGTACGTATTCTATGGGCTTAAGGAAAATAACGCAACTGTGGATTAGCGTGACAACGCTACTGGTCTGAGTATGGCTGGACGAAGCCGGGTAGGTACTTTACGTGCCTGGTCTGGAATCTACATATAGTATTGTCCTTTAAGCATAAAACTGACTTCTCCGGCGGCCATTGTCTTGACCTATGCGTACCCGGAGTGGACTGACACATGAAATGTTTGCAAAGTGTCATCGCACTCTAATATCACTGTGTGAGATGTATAATAATACGCCATACGTAAACCTGGCGCGTCTATGAGATCCTACACCGTGACAAACGGCATAAAGTTGTGAGATAGGTCTCTCAACGTGGGCAAATTTAGTTGGTCGCGTCGCAAATTTCTGCTAATCAAATCGTCATGTGAGAAGTGGATTGGCTGCTTCGTAACCTTTTAGTGCTCAGACATGCTAATGATTGCATTGTCTCTGGAAGGACTTGCTTACTTTTGGTCTAGTGGTTTCTTTTTGCACTTTCTACTGATAAGATATGGTCTCACTCTGCCATGGGGGAATGACATAGTGTAGTAATATGGTTAGATACTTTGGATCGACGTCGTAACAACCGACGGATTAGGTGGTTGCATTCGAGTTGCATCGCAGCAAATCTTTTCCAACCGTTAATAAATCTAGATAACCTTCGGTGCTTACCGCTGAGTCGTGCTATCGTTCTTTATGTATTGGAGGAATAAATTGTGGAAAAGAGGCCAGGGAGTAAGTGTTTGTGCATTCTCGAAGCGTCGATGGCGCTGAATGCCGTAGCATTTATACTCATTATCTGATATCAGTGACGAAGGGGAAAAAGTGCTCAACGCCAGCAATTTTTGACATGTATCAGAATGCAAGTAATCGAGTTTGAATTTCAAGCAGTGTAAAAGGAACTTTAACGAACGCGTAAAAATGTTACCTGTGTTTGGAAATAAATTTAAAACCAGATGTTAACGTTGTTCTGTATGACTTCAACCTCGCCTGTTGATTCTTCCTCAACCTTATAAACGTTTGCAGCCTCCTGCTCCCTGGTATATGCTTCAAATACTTTGGTTCGTTGCGGAGAGGCTCTAGTGAATCTGACGATATTATGAAGCTCGCTAACTGGGCCTTTACCCGGCTAGCATTTAAGGTATTCTTAAACCATCTATAGTATGCTATAAGCCTGAAATTGAAGTTTGAAATAAGCTAGATTCTTGCCATAGAGATAAGTTTGGGCAATAAGGTTTAAAATATGCCTAAAGTATTAAATCTTTTGTGCCTTTGTATCCGGTTGAGCTATCGTGGCATGGAGAGTCATGTAGAGTCTTCGTAAGTAAATATTATTGCTGGCCGTATTATCACAGATCGAGACCCTACGTTGCTCCAATCATTAAAGTGACTAAAGATTAAAATGAAAACTAGTCTATTTATAGAAGTCCAAAGATCGAAACTGATATGTATTTAGGTAATAGCTTTATTGACTTCCTGCCTAGCAGATGTATTCTTTAAAGACAGTGTGTCTTCTACATCTTTCTTAGCTGTAATTCGACCTAGGCAACCTAAGCATAACATTTAATTACGAACGGAGGGACGACCAGGAACTCTGAGGGCCGAAGACAATGGATGCCCTCACTAAGACCTGGTCGGGGCCATGTCATACCCAAACCATGACTGGCTATGGTCAAATTACATGGCTGTTCTGGGACTCTGTCATACCCGAGAGGTGATTGGTCAATCCGCTTTGCAAGGGCAATGTCAAGCCGAGATTGCGATTAGCTCAACCAGATTTTCCAGCAGTAGCTTGCCTGAAGCATCCATGATGTATTTGATCATACGGCTAGCAGGCCACCTAGTCAACCGAGTTAAAATAGCGGAGTGCTACGACATTTCGCAATACACAGCAGCATTGTCCCTTTCTCCCCTGGCCACAGCTTCCGATGTTTGTTAACAGCGATTGCCTCCCTAACCCGTAAGGCATATAACACGCTCAGCTTCATCAAATCAACCCTATTTACACATCAATGCCCAGATGATCATCATAAAACATTAAGCAGCGTGCTCCACAAGCACATAAGCCACACAGGCCAGTGAGCCGAAAACCACTCAATCTACATCAATTCTACCTGATCAGTTACCTATCAACCACATAGCATGTCGCGCTTAGAAGGAGGGACTAAAATGGTGTTCGCACTTCTAACTTCTCATAGTAACTCGAAACCAGTGGTGTAATTAACGAGGGCGAGTAAATAGCCATTGAATGAATCTGAGTCCTAGGCTAGGGTCAATCAAGTTTCGATGGTAAATCATAGTGGAATAAGAACACCAGATCTAGATGTTCCATGCGGTTTTCCTGCTTGTCGGTGCCTTATTACATGCGCCCGAGGCTCATTTGGTGTCTGTTGTCTATTGTTGCCTAGTCTGTCTCTGTATACATCAAATAGCAGTCATCATTGAAAACTAATGACTAGGCCAGTTGAGTATCTATCAATCATCCAATCGAAAAGAACGAAATACTACAATGTAGGCCATCTGAGCCCTCTATCCACTAATTGTTGCGTAGAACAGGCCTCTAGAAAGATTCTCAGTATTCTGCCGCGATTGTCTCCAGATAAGAACCACAATTTGATAACGCCAACGCTAGTAAGCAAAATAACCTCTGCCAATTCATCTTCTGTACCTGTCGACGGTCACGACTCTCTTTCCTTTACAGAGAAGCCTACTGAGAACTTGGACACAGCTGAGGCTGAACGAGCTTTTAGTGAGCGTGACCTAGAATCATTAGGGATAGGAGCCGTTTATCGGTGAAGGCTATAGAATGTATAGAGTGCTTACAACATTGTATTAAGAATGGACTACTGAACCGAGCCTTCAAGATCCCCGAAGCAGTCAGTGTCCATTAGCGAAAGGAACTTTCATTGTTAAGGGAATCTTGGCATATTAGCTAGGGATTGTTATCCAACGTCAAGTGCTTATTGAATGGTCTTTATAAGTATTGGTAACTAACTGATGGCTGAATTACTAATTGATCATTGGATCTAAGGGTCGGATTCAATAGTTAATTATATCAGCGGTTGAACGTAACAGAGAATACTACAGTTGATGTTGTTAATTAAGCCAGAGCATAAACAAATATTCAAAGATTGCAAAAATTATCTGTTGAAAGTTGTGACAGATAATAATCGTTTCATCAGTCGAAAGATCAACGAATAAAATTCCTAATGCGGTTTTGGAGTCATGGGTCGACTGCCCAGGATGGTTAAGACAAATTAGACTCCGTTTATTAGCGAGCTGCCAGATTATGAAGGTACAGCAAACGGGGCATAGCTGGAAAAGAATCATACTAAAATCCCTCTCAGCTTCCTACCAGAGATCTGGTCGTCCAAGACACGGGGTGGCGAGTTCCCCGCATGCGTCTTAGGTTCTCTCTTGGTCTCTTGATTTCTTGGCCTCTTGGAACTTGCACTAGCAGCTTGGCTGGTGGACTCGCATAGATACAGGGTAATCTGCCCTGTCCCCTGGGGTGGATACGAGACAGGTTTTATCAAGCAGTCGTTATGTACGCTTGGCGAGATGGGGAAGCTCAGCTCAGCGCCAAGTCATTTATGGGGTCATATGATGATATCCCTAACCCCGGATTCCACTTTATTAGCTACTGGGTATTGGTCAGAAATGCCAAGGCGTAGCATGACTTGTTGCGCCCTTACGAATACGTGCATCTAAGCCTGTGCTAAGCGCCTTTTGATACAGGTAAAATAACAGATGACGAATGCTTGATGAGGCTTGCAATATGCCAAGATGTAATGATCACGTTCAACATCTCTCTGGGAGGGAGGGGGGGACGGTTATAAAACCGCATATCCTGCCGGCGTGCCGGCACTCTGTTCCATACCACACTTCTCCCTTACCCGTCGAATGATCTGCAGCAAGGTGCAAAATTCTCTGTTTTTGTTCAGGTTTATTGCAACGTACGTCGGGGAATCTCGCCTTGCCCTCTCAAGGATCGCAAATAGGTATCTGATCGTTCACTGTTAGCCCTCAATCGCAATTGCCATGGGGTTTAACATCAAGAAAGTCGTCGGCGCTCTCGCGCCAGATGCAGAAAAAGAAGACGATGGCCGCGACAAGTGGCCTTCACGTGCGGCCTTTGTACTCGCTGCCATGGTACGCCAGCCTTAGTACCCCCTGCTATCTTATAGAGCACCGTGGCTAACCTTGCTCCAAGGGCGGCGCTGTCGGGCTCGGTAACCTCCTTCGTTATCCCTCGGTCGTCTTTGCCAACAACGGCCTCCAATGGTTCATCCCATACCTCATTGCCCTCTTTTTCCTCGGTATTCCCGTTCTCTGCCTCGAGATCTGCATCGGCCAGGCCTACCGTGGCAGCGTCGTCGTCGCCTTTAATGGCATTAATAAGCGCACCAAGGGTGTAGGTCTCGCCGTCATCATGAATGGTTTCATTGTTGCCACGTACTACGTCCCGATTCTTGCCTGGATCATGCACTACTTCAGGTGCTCATTTGAGAGCCCTCTACCATGGACGGGGCGAGGCCAGGAGTTTTACATGAACGATGTCATCGCCAATGTTGATCCTGTCGCCTCGGAAGGGTCTGGCTATGTTGATTACCCAGGAAGAGGCTTCGTGGGCGAAACTGTCGGCTGGACCGCCTTCATGTGGGTGCTTGTATGGCTTTGCATGTTCAAGGGCGTTGGCACCACGGGCAGGGTTGTCTATTTCACCATGGGACTCCCGATTATTATGATTATTATCATCCTTGGACGATCCGTCTCACTCCCTAACGCTCGGACAGGAATCAAGTACTACTTTGCTGAATGGAATGGATCCAAACTCGCCAGCGGAGACATATGGCAGGCTGCTTGTGGACAGATCTTCTTTTCCATCGGCGTTGGCTTTGGATACTTTACATCTTACGCGTCATACAATAGCAAGCATGCTAATGCTGTACAGGACACCTTGATTATTGCCTTGTGCAACTCGGCCTACGAGGTTGTCGGTGGGTTTGCCGTATTTGGTGTTATTGGCTTCCTCGGTTACTCTCCCGATGACCCATCCATCTCGCTCAGTACTTTCACCGTTGGTTTCTTGACGTACCCACTTGCTCTGGCTGAAATGCCTGGTGCTAACGTGTGGTCCGTTTTTTTCTTCCTCACGTTGGCTGTCCTCGGTTTGAGTTCCGCCTTTGCCCTCAGCGAGTCTCTCGTCACCCTCCTCTGCGATTGTGGTTTAGGTCGAAGATTCTCTCGAGTGATGATCACCTCGGTCGTCATCCTCATCTCTTTCCTTCTCTCACTCATATACTGCACCAAGTTTGGCTTCTACCTCTTAGACGCCGTCGACACATGGATCAACAACCTGTCTCTTATTTTTGTTGTCTGGGCCGAATGTGTCTGTTCCACTACTCTTTATCGCTATACCGATGTCGTGGGACAGATCGGATGGACTGGCTACTTGGTCTACAACATTGGATACGTCCTGTCGATGGTTCTTGGTGTGGCAATTGGCCACGCAGTGAGTCCTGAGGCCGGTGCTGGCGTTGGATTTGGCATCTTCATCGTAGCCAACATCCTTGCTCTTATTTTTTCCAAGTCACCTGATTCTAGGCCTCCTGGAATCTGGGGCAAGAGCAACTGGCTTGCAAAGATGTGGTGGTTCTCAATCTATTCGGTGCGTCTTGTTGTACAGTCGAACTTCATCTTGCTAATTCCTATGCAGTTCAACCAACTCCGCAAGGACTTGAACGTAGTCGTTGCCGGCGGTAAGAGGTGGAACATCCCCATCTTCTGGGGATTCGTCCTCCGCTATGTCTCAGCACCTATCCTCGCCATCGTCGTTTCCTTCGCCTTTCCCCTGTTCAATACCAAGCGACAAGATCCTTTGCACATCTTTGCTTTTGCCTCTGCCTGTGGTGTCATGATGATCGTTGCAGTTGGTTTTATCATGCCACGATGGTTTGATGTTTTTGTTCCTCCAGAGAAGCTTCACCTGAGTGACACCTTTTATGCCCCTCAGGTCGTCATGGCACCACTAGAGGTCCATAGGGATGAGGTTATTGAGCATGGAGCGCATGACATTGGGGTTAGTAGTGATGTTCGACCTAGAAATGCGCATGCCGATCCTTATTCCAACAAGAACGGAGAGGCTCATAGCTTTTAATCTTGGTTAGAGCTTAACGACGTGGGGCTTGTATTGTTAACCATGCTCTTGATTGATGGCGAATGCATAGAGTAAATCTCAAAGATGGATATGATTATAGAAGATAAAAACGAAACAATTAAACTTATCTTTCGTTGACTTTTAACTAGTTCGACTAATAGTAGGTGTTAATATGTTGTGAATCAGCACTATGGTCATAACTAATATTCAAGGGATAATTCTCCCGTCCCTTTTCTGATGTATTGCATTTTCACACCAAACAGATCCCGAACCGAAATGGTTTGAGTTTTAAGCCCTGAACATACTCGTGGGCTCAATCTAATGGGGGCCTAGTATTCGAGTGGGCAGAATTCTTGGACACCCAATTACCTGCAAAATGGCTGCACCAGGGGGGAGATCACTACTTGAACAGTCATATTCCGTCCCAATCCCATGTCGTGTATTATATCTGTAATGATGCTATATTCAAGAAATCTCCTGCATCTTAAGCCTGTCGGTTGTGGTGTTGCGATGACTTGTGCGCCCCTAACTCGCTCTTCAGTAGTCTAAAGTCCGCCTCGTTGCCGCCTCACCCAGCAGTCAAATTATTCCAAGGAAAGAAGTGATCCGAGAGCTATAACTGATTTTCTTGTGATGTACATTGTGTGTGTAAGATGTTCATAAGCTCGTGGAATTGGGATGGGAAGGTACTCGGTGTCTGAGAAGTGACAGTGAGCGGCGGCAACTCCGGCTCTTTTATCGCTTCTTGGGTAAGACCAATCATATCGGTTTTATCGCTATCGTACTCGAAGTCTTCGTTATCACCTGTAACTTCATGATTGTCAGTATAAGGGTCACCCTGTCCGTTGCTGGCTCCAAACTCGACTCCATCGCTTGATAAGGGATACGACATATCTTGTGGGGGACTGGTAAACGTCGGCGGTAGGACAATCTCGAAGACGCTCATAAAAGCGTTGCTTAGTGGCTGACTTTGTTGTGTGATAACGTTGTAGTTGATCTAGTGATGGTGACACCCTTGTTGACGGGTTAGGAATAGAGATAACATTGTCATCTCTCTCTTCTCTCCTGCCCATAGCAGCCACCTTTCAAAGCTGCTATGGAGCGGCTCAACGTTTCTGTTAATATTGCACTTTTACTGAGATCGCCAATCTAGTCCTTATGCTTGATAGTGTTGTTTTTGTAGTCTCTTAATCTCTCTACGGTGGTAGTGTAGTTCTTCATCCTGCTCCTTCTGAGTCGAGGCCTCTAATCTCTCGTACCTGACTGAATATAACCCTATTGACATATAGGCTTGAAGGCGTAACCTACTTCCTGGTCTTTCTCTTATTATTTGCGGCGGAAATGCGTTGGTGACGGGATTTAATGTATGCCTCTGTGGAGTCGGAGTGTGTTACTGCTTCGGCGAGAACGTCGTCCACAACTGCGAAGCGTTGACGTGTTAGAGAGCTGAAGTTATTGATATACTTATTGCGGATGTATCAAGAGGTTTGGTGAGGGGGATGGACTGCAGAGTCGGCGTTGACATAGCTAGAATATCTTTTCTTCTCCCGAAGTGTGTGGAGCACGCCCGAGCCATCAACGGGGAAGATGCCGCGTTTCTCGAACCCGTTCACGAGATTATGAACGTTGAACGTTTGATAGTTAATTTTCTGTAACTTGGCAATGAAATCTGACCGCTTGAAGTTCGGAAATCTATCACGTATATGCGAACGGAGGACTGTCTGATGTGGCCTTGAGTAGTCGGAACATGCCAACGTCGAGAGGTTGGAGAATGTGCATAGAATGAGGGGGGGGGATATCTCGATATCAAAGCGGATACAATACTACATTAAGTCAATAGAAGTCTTACCTGTAAAGCCGTCGATGATTAGCAACCGCCCAATCCTATTTTTCTCCGGTCTATCCAAGTATAGCTGGTCTCATATCTTAGTCATACTTATCCGGATCTCGCATAAACCCATCAAAACCGTACCAATCATCGAACGCGATACCGAGGGACTTTAATAATGCTATTCATTCAGATGAGTGCTTGGTTGAAGTGGCTAAGCCAGTCCAGAGAATCTCCGCGTCAGAGAATCCTGCATCTGAACGGGCAAATCGTATACGTTCATCGAGCCCGTCAGCCTCCCAAGATTCTGTAGGCCAGGCCTTGAACACCACAAGTGAGGGGACAGTAGCCCCTGCGGTATCGGCATAGCCGACGAGGGTCGAAGAATAGCGATTAGTAAAGACAACAACACCATGCCTCACGTTCTTCTCTCTTTGACGATGAGGACTTCTAGATGCTTCCGGGTGATATCAATGCGTATTCCACACTCTTCTGCATTCAATTTATGAGTATCAGTAAGATTGCGTAACTGTACGATTTTTAAGACATAAGAATAGAAGCGTTCCAAGTCGCCAAGTTCGCCACCCTCGAATCCGGCACGGCCAAGGTCAAGGGCAAGAATTAGATGCTTCTTACATAGCTTTGGATGATCAGTGATAAATCGAGCATGCTCACCCTCGCCTACTGAACCAGCTGAAGTCATGCGGCTATACTGTAACGAGTTAGCTTCTTCTTCTAGTTGGATCCGAGTGGAAGGGAAGCCGCGTCAAACGCGATTTTGATGTTGAAGTGGGATAGTGATGTGTCGAATGCTGATGGAGATGAGACCGGGTAACCGGAGGACCGAACTAAGGGTCAGAGAGCTGTCTTAGCACTGTAACAACCTTTTAGATAGGTCATTATGGAATAGAAAGAAATAGGGTTCTAACCCAACTATCAGACACGACAAGAGGAAGAGCACACAGGTAGGCTATATATAGAGCTAGAGTAGAATCCCAGGATATAAAAGCCAATAATTGATTGATGTTAACTCTGTACTATCCTGGACCTAAAGAGAATACAACCGACGGTTTCCACATACGATACGAACAGAATTCCCAATTACCCTCCTTGACTGCCAGTATCACTAAACAGTAGGGGTCTGCGTGAGGGGCCTCGTTCGTCTTCATCATCTACAAGACGCTCGCTTGGTAACTCAATGGCGCGGTCAATCTCATACGGCAAGCCGCGATGACGACCTCGAATCATCATAGCGCATATAACAAGCTTGCCGTAAATAGAGAATGTGCCAGAGAAAGATGTCTGCACAGCCGGGTGACCAAGACTTAAGCCGACGTTACAACTGGGACAAGAATTTAGAGCTTGATGGAATGACTCAAGTCAAAGTACTGACTATGCAGAGGTAACCTCAAAAAATACTGGAAAAACAGAAAACTCCTATCGAACTGATCAGTCTGCATTTCTCAGACATGATGTACGTCAAACAAATAGGTTGGGTACGTACAGGCTGTGAGGTATCCATGATCTTTTTTGACTCGGCTATACATATAAGAAAGATCCCTAGAAAGATATACCACAGGTCGAAACTTAGCTGATTTCGCATGTGCGAAACAACGTACTTTCGACCTGTACTCTCCTCGTCTGGATTTACTTGTTCAGGAGCATAGGTCCCTAGAGAGCGTTCTTCGTACGTATTGGAAGCACGAATGGTCAAAGCAATGGGATAGACAGAGATGTACATCATCACCAACAAGCTGAATTGTGCTGCTGGATTGAGTTTCGAAAGATCAAAGGTAGACGTTCCTGTATGGCGTGATGAAGCAGCTTGAAAGATAGCAGCTAAGATCCGCCGGGCAAGAGGTAGTTCTGTGACCGATGGGTTGTGAAGATCTAAGACGATGAGTAGCAGCACATCAAAGAAGTTGATGGATAGAAGTATGCCAAGCAGGATCCAGGTTGGGCGACTTGGGAACAGGAGCATACAGCACCGGCGTGGGTGCTCAAGAAGGAATGCTAGTGGTCCGCGTAGGGCCGAGTTCTTAGGCACAAGCTTGTAGAAGGTCCAGATTACAAGTCGTAGAAATATGGGATAGAAGTTGTATCCGGCATAAGCGAGAGAGGTCATGATTATCATAGGGAACGTAGCATCGCGGAAGTGAGCCATGGAATCCGGTGTTAAAGTGAAACCGAGATTGTTCGCCATGGTTTGTGCGGAATAAAAGGCCCTTGTACCAGGAAGTCAGAAGGATAGCATAGAATCAAGTATGATCATATGATAGGAACTCACCACCATATCTTATTCTGGCCAACCTCGTCGAGGTAGTCGGTGTACTTGGCAGGGGCATGCTGAATCCATGGTATGAGGCAGATAACTCCTAGAATATGTAGAGCAAAGAAGTATCCTGGCAACGAGTCAGGTTTGGTTCCTCACTGCGAAGATACAACTTACCCATAGAAATCCAAAAGAGCAGCTTTAGGCTACGGTACTCCATGCCTCCCAGGGTTTCTCGCTCTTCCACAGTCAGACCATGAAATTGCGAGTTCCTTCCAATAGTCACTCGCGAAGACAACTGAGGTAGGTCTGATACATGGGTGTAGGACGCTCGAGGCCAAGAGCCGCCACGAGGGCCTCTATCCAAACCTCGACTACGGCTTCGTGTTTGGCCTAAAACGAATACAGACGACGTGACACGCTCTATCGACGTTGTATGCTCTAGACCAAAGTGGTGGCCAAGACCGTGCCTGTGCGGATCTGAGCTTGCTGTGTTGGCGATTCGTACGGCAGACCCTGAGTCTATTACCTCATCTGTACCTGCCTGAGTGGTTGATAACGTATCATGAGGCATTGGCATGAGGGCTATATCATTTTCCAGATGTCTGTTAGATCCAGGGCGGTTTTGTCGGGCTCTGGAAAACGAGCGCTCTATAAAATGTTACTTTTGGTTCGGTTGGGTGAGTGAGTGTTTTACTGTGATGACGACCCCTGAGGTGCGGGGCGTATATGGTTGTGGCGTCCGTCCGCTGGTCAGGAAGCGTCTGGCTAAAAGCGATACGACGGCCCTGCTCTAAATCTGCATTGTGTTCGGGGATAGAGTCATCGCATTGATCATCTCTCAAGGATTCTCTTGGCTCCGACGTGGAAGATCGGAAGGGCAGAGTGGGATCTGCGGTTGTGGAACCCAGCTGACCAATATGAAGGCAGTCATGAGTGGATGGTACACTGGGATTTTGTATTTGTGCGGAACGGGCTTTCGAGCGGATCAGGTGAGGTGCTATGCGTGCATCAGCGTCGTCAACCATCTATCATAGGTGGTGATAGCAGTACCAACTTGCTCTAGACGCTGTTCGAACCAGTGGAGACGGACGGCGACAACGACAATATTGATAACAGCCATATGGCTGATGGTGGGAATAATGTAAATGACAAGCTGTTGGTAAGTCTTCAAATCTTTGACATCAACCGGATTCAAGCCTGATTCAGTACATGCACTGATGCCGAAGAACAAGGCATCTATAATATCGATGTTACCATAGGGAGCTATCACTGTGAAAGCAATAAGGCCAGCAGTAAGAATGTAAACATCTAAAAATTAAAATCAGCCCACAGGAGCTTGCATGCAAGGCTTTACAGAGTTTAGTCAAAACCCACAATGCAGAGTAAAGAAATTTATGAAAGGTTTTCCCATTGTAAAAAAACAAATCATGTAGCAGAACTAGTATTGTAAGGGGTGGGCTGTTGTTGAATGAGAACACATGAGAGAGCGAATATTACCAGGCAAAATTTGCTGCGGAACACACTGGGGGTGCCGTAGGTAATATTTATATACGTTTTTCTCCTAATTGTTGCGCACGGCAAGACTCAGGCAAGTGATGAGTGGGTATTGTTGATTAGCGTCTCAACACGTGTCTTAGCATTTCTGCATAAACTGGGGCTACCCACAAGCCGCCAAGGCGAATAATCAAGGGCGAAACTTGACAAAGCACTGTGCAATCAAACAGAGAAATCAAGAGTGTTTTGCTCGGTTGGGCATAGATTACATATTTGGACGTCCGGAAAGTTGATATACTTTGTGAAGCTTCTTACTAAAGAGAAATATGTCTTAGCTCTACAATAAAAAATATATGCACTGCACCAAATCATGGCGAAATACTATGTCAAATATAATGTGTCAGTTACATCCTTTACCTTTCAACAACAATAGTGCAAAGCGCACTTGAACAGAGAGGCCAAGAGCTACAGAGTTTGTGACCACAAACTACTCTTCGATCCCGAATGAATCTGGCTGTTCAACATCTGAATCCACCCTATCCTTCGGGTGTTGCTGACGAAGGAATACTTTCAAATTCAAGTCAGCGGGTTCAAAACATACCATGGAAAACCTTCGGGCCTGTTTAATCGGAGTGGAGATAGGAAGGCTGGATATAAAGTGTTAGAATGAGTCCGGCATCCAACCATCAGTTTTAGAGTGAAATTACGCAGAGCATTTAATATTTGATTTCCAATAGGCAATGACATAATTCTCACCCGTTCTATCCTATCTAATGTTATTTGGGGAAGAAATGTTATGAGTTAAGATGTATTTTATGAATCCCACTCCGACGAGACTCTCGGGATCGATATTCAGGTTAGCAAACCTTCCATTAAAATTTTCTCGAATCCATAGAAAGATACCTAATGCTCCGCGGCGCATAAGACATTTAATGCAATTATCATCCTTTTTTTGAGCTCCCAGAATTTATTTGCCGATTAGGTATGCCGTCTAAGCATCTTCCGCAGCACGAAGCGATATAAGCTCTTGTCGTATATCCGAGGGCAACTCGTCTTCGCTAGGTTCAAATGAATCTCTCATAATAAACATCATAAGCTCTCCAATAACTATACGTTTAAGGTTGGATGTAAGAACATCGTCCATGTAACCATGCCGCAAACGATATGGTAGCAGGACGGGATGTTAGAATCAACACGGGCGATAACGAATCGTTGGTCGGCCGGGATAGTAGGCTGCGAAAGTGATCGCATATGAAAGAAAATGACGACTTGAGGCCTAGTACGGAATTTGTGGACAAAATGTGTAAAAGCCTCCGGTGTATGGTCACTGGGACTGCCAATTTTGTCGAAGAAAGTCCCTAGGCCTGAAGCCAAAGGGATGTTGTCGTAGGCATATTGGCATACCAAGCTGCTCTCACGGATATCTCTGGAACTAGCCCTTGAGATATTATGGGACGAGTTCTGAGATATGGGGCGTTCGTGGGACATTATTCGATCCTGACATTCTGCCGCCCATTGTTGCTCTTTGCCCCACCGCCATAACGATAAGAAAGCGGTGAGTAAGAAAGATAAAGTGAGAGCAAACCAGGCTCCTTGTGGCACCTTACTTAAAGCTGCACCTAGGTAAACACCATCAAGTAAGACGAAAACGAGGAAGATCAGTAATACAATCAGCAGATGAACACGCGATATGATAAGCGCAACAAGCAAAACCATGCATGTTATGAGAAAACAAACGGTGATAGCGCAAGTGCCATATGCATGGCCAAGGCTAGTTGTCTTGCATTGCTGCATATTAGAAGTGCACTATGTGATGGAATGATATGAGATACTTACATTGTTATAGATGGCGGTGACTACCACGGTACCAATTATTAACAACCATTTAGCAAAGGGCATATATAAACGTGGTTACGAAACCAGCGGCTCGTATAGATAATCTTGATGTGCGGTAACTTAGTCTTATCAGTTGCGAGATGAGCTGGAATACGACTGCAGCCAAAACAGTAATTACAATACTAAAATATAGTGTTGGTCTTGGGACAGTATAGAAGAATGGATTTGTAGAAGCTATCCCAGTCTCGTCGATAGAAATATAGGCTGCCTGACCTGTATAGGCTAGAAGCAAGCTTGGATAGGCGATAAGCAGCCAAGATAGTTGAATAGCACGCTTGCCAAAGGCTCCGAGAGAAGCAAAGAGTGACTCAACACCGGTGATTGCGAGAAGGAGACCACTGAGGGACTTCCAGCCACTTGAGCCATATAGGTAAGCAAAGGCAAGATGGGGGCTAAATGCTTTAAGTACGGTATGGTCGTATTCTATAAGGTTATACGACACGAAGGTTAAAGAGGAGCCAGATCAGGACAATAGGTGCGAAGAGAGTGCCAATCTTGGATATACCAAGAGGCTACAGTAGGAAGAGTAGAACAAGTATACTGCAAGTGACGCAGACAACGGCAGGCCTGCCCAGCTCAGGACTCACCACCTGGATACCTTGTACTGCACCGAGGACGGACTAAGCTGGGGCCAGGACAGGACACTATCAACTAAGGTCATTAACACCCCCACAATCCTAATGAGCTTCAAGCTTGTCTTTGCAACTCTGCTTGTTTCGATGAAGCTTCGCACGCATCTCCCTGCGCGGGAAAACTCCGTGTCTGTCCTGCGGTAAAGGCCAATGAGGCTTCTGGGGCCATTAGGACCCATCCGCACAATCCTAGCATGTCGAGCGAGTAGGGTATAGACAGCAAACGTGCCGCCTTGGCCGCCATCATCAGCCGAAAGCAGGATGAAGCAGTACTTGATGGTAACGATAAGTGTGAGTGACCAAGTAATGATGGACAAGGCGCCAACAAGATCGTGCCATGCTGGCTGCTGGGCAAACGTCGAGCTGAAGACGTAAAGGGGGCTCGTGCCGATGTAACCATAAACAACGCCAGTACTCTGCCAGACGAGCCAGAGCAAAATAAGACTGCTGTAGGTCTTTTCCTCACGTGATTTACCAGTCAAAATGAGGCTTATATGATGCACCAAGTACCCGGAAGGAAGTGTACCTACCTGCTTGTCTTCGCCACGTACATCTTGGTGCTCAATGCGGTGGGCCTCATCTTGGTCGTGTAGGTTGCGTGTTTCAGGATCTTTAGGTGCAGGGCGCTCGCTTTCTACAGCAGCCGCTTGTGCCCAAGCCACTATCCTCTGATTGCGCTCAGGATATAGCGGCCCCATTTTGATCGGGATTTAGACTAGCTTATTAAAAACTTATAAGGGAACTGAACCACAGACTAGCTACATTCAAGGCAGATATTTTATAGTATAGCCATCGCTGAAAAACAACGGGAGAAAGTGGATATAGGGAAAGGCAGGCAGCCTGGTTTGGGCGGGGGAAGAAAGAAATTAGTAATAATACATAATTCTGTCTCTTCATGTTTACGTACATACACCTGTTAACAACTTTGCTGTTTCTTATGAATTACTAATTACCAGTATGATCCTTAATTATAAAATTGAACTGTTTAATGGATGTTAGAAATAAATAACGGTTAAATAGAGTACAGAACCCCGAAGAGATATGGTATTAAACTAAACCGAAGCTATACCTTCGCAAAGAGCATATCGCCCGCACTCATAGCGTCAAAGAATAAGTCTATCCGGAATTAGTAAGCATAGCCAGGCTGCTACAACTAGCCTTTTGGCCTGGCGAGGCATTTCTTGGCAATACGTAATCAAGATAAGGATCCGCACCTGTGAACTTTTCTAAGTAAAGTAAGTGCTACAGGCTACGTCACTTACACCACCGAAACTCTTGGCGCAGTGTAATGTATACATGAAGAATCTTGTAGTGGTATGTAGTGTTATAAGCCAAGCCTTGGCGGATGAGTCTAGACACTTTTTTTTAAATAGATCTGCAGTATATCCTGGCAACGAAAAGTTACGATGTAACCAATTAAACCCCCGTATCGAGCCGATTAAAAGAAAGTTACGACATGGCCAATTAGAAATCGTTATCTTAAAGCAGCTAGCTTAGGATCACATTATAAGATAAACTTGATAAATAAGTGCGCAGGGCGTTGAATACCGGGCCGGGGGGGAGGGGTGGGTTCTACTAACTTTACATCGTCTTTTCCTCATGCATACCTATATGGATTAGCATACCAATTACTATTATTACTTCTAAGACTATTATTCCTTCTTATTTATATAGTATGAGGTTATCCCTATTGGGTTCCTCTAGCTGTTGATCATACTGGTCTTTTGAGCTATTTAATCTATAAATTAACGTAAAATACCTGTTTCTTAACGAGTAATATAGGTAGAAAAACGTGGAATGGCTATAAAGGCATTAGAGGTAGTGGGCGAATGTAAAAACTATACATTTCTTATTACTTCTCTTACTGTAGATATTAAAAGGGGAAATAGTGAAGCGTTGTTCTTCCGGGTCGTCTCAAATGATGCACAAGGCGTCGATCCAAAGATACGGTAAGCCAATTTCACGACAGAGGCGTATCGCATCCACATATGCAGCCGGCAAGTCAATAACTCAGGGCTGCATAGTGTACAGATTTCAAGTCGTGTGTATGCACAAGCCGCAGTATATTGCCTTGATCCTGGGCAGCATCGAGAAGTCGAGTTGGAAGACGATCATTTTGATTCTTTGCACACATAGCATGATTATCCAGACAATCTTACATCGCTCGCTTGACAGAGGATGCCACGGCTGTCACAGACCTGTCTGCATGAATTGGAGGCAGAGGCTATAGAAGGTTCCATAATATTGAAGAAGCTAAAAACGTCAAACATGGCGAGAACTAAATGGTCCACAATCAATACTCACTAGTGAAAAGTTGGTAACAAATATCACGAGTTAATGCTCCACGGAAGCATATTTCCAGGCCTTCGTTCTCTTCGTTTGTCAGAAACCTCAACATAACACTAGGATCGATAATGGCTTTGCGAAATTTGGGACCGAAAAAGACCAACAAACTCCAAAGCAAGGCGCATATGGGACATCTAGCATCCCCTGGCGCCTATAAATGTCTTGCGGGTTGTTTCATGCCGTACATTTAGTCGCCATCGATAAGAGAATAGACTTCTTCTCCTGTGTTAACCGCACGTCTAACAGCGTTCAGGTCGAGACCGAGGCAGGATCTGCATGACTGATATGGCTGTTGGCAATGGAACACATTCAATAGTCCACTACAACATTTCCCCGTTTATCGATTCCTGGCTGCAGCTTTTCGTAATGCTGAGTAGGCTCTAACATATCCAATATGAAACAGGTCAATGTTCAGGACATTTATCAGTTACCAATTCATACCCACCTCATTGCCTAAACATAATGAATCAGCAAAATCAGAACTATTTAAGGCTCTAAATGATGCCACATCTCAAATCTAACTTCATCTAAATAAATACTATTAATAAAAGAAGAACAAGATAAAATTGACAATGTAGTTGCAAAGAAAAGGTACCAAAAACAAGACCAGGCGACTTCCTCTGGTTGACCCAATCACCATCGCCAGAAGCAAGCCAAACCATGTTCCAGCAACAACAAAACCACGAGAGACTGGGTTGTAAAAGAATAGGGGGGCATGCAGTGCGAGTGAAATTGATAAAATGACAAACTTCTGCTTGAGAGTAGCACCGACTTCGAATGCAATTGACAGGCACATCATGAAGGAGAACATCACAAACAGCCCTATGAATGCCTCCCAAGAATCCGTTGAGTAAATATCAACATGGGGTAATGTAATCAACCCTGTCGTTGAAATGCCAAGAATGATCCACCATACCTTTCCCAGAAGGCAGCTCCGCAAAGAGCTTATAGGCATATTCTGTGACGTAATGGAGCCACCTTGCAGGATTGTTTTGATCTCATTCTCCAGCTATCTATCTGGTACGTTGTCGACATCTATACCGGCTTGGTCAAGTTGCATTCGCATCGTTTCCGTAAAGTCGAGAAGGTTCTTCCAACTTGGGGACCCAGCCTCACGATGGTAAAGTTCAAGCATATCGTGTGCGCTCATCCTTAAAATCCTCAAAGCAAGAGACCAGAAAAGAAGCAAATTAATGACAATATATAGTTGCAGAAATGAGAATCCCCATTGATAACGTTGGATATAATTCTGAGTTTTGTTAGCTTTAAATGTAGGTTCTAATGGATGATCATCCTACCTCGTCCTTGTTCGGTTGACAAACACCATTCTTTACCAGTTGAGTCGGAGTGTACAACTGATCGTCGACGATGAACATCATCTTTCCCCTATCATTATATTGATTCTTTTCAATAATATTGTCGCTGATTTTAGATGAGTTCCAATAAAATTTGATTGGAAGATAGTATGCGGAAATCTTGAGAGGCGACCCTTCTATCGTTTTACCATAGAACTCCGTCTCGTTGGCACGAGAATCAACCTTCTTGGTACCTGATGCATCGAAGCCATATTTCTGGACATCTGTTGAGTAATAGCTTTGGTCAGTTGGCTAGATCTTTGGAGGACAGATGCTTTATAGATATGGCTCACACTGTGATAATTCGAGTTGTAATTCACAACTTTTATCAACCTCAGCTTCTTCATCAGAAGAACAGAATTTCCATCTCGGTACTGAGCTGTAGTCACTATTTATCAGTGTACTATCTGCAACACATCGTTAGTGTTCTACACAGCGCCATGGTAGTTTTGATGCCATACGGTTCATCCAAGGGATGATATAATCGTCATTAAAACCGGTAACTCTGTGTCCGTCACGGATGACGTAGGCCACCGGGCTAATATCTTTAAAAGGTATACGTATCCCATTACCCAAAGCTATACATGGGTCATCGAAGGTGGTATATCCAGTCATCGAGCCGGCAATGGTGGGAAATGCGAGTATGAACGATAATGTCATGACCATGACCCACATGGCTACCTTTGATGCGAGACCCCGAAAGCAGAACTGGGAAAACAGTCGTATTGAGGATAGCACGGAGGCATCCTGATAAAATTGCAGAAGCCACACTGTCGTGTAGGTGGCTGGCTGGTTGGCGATTGACACTTCGAGATACTCAGTAAATACCTTCCATATAACCACGGACATGAGGGTCTGGCCTCCTCTACCAACGACCTATTAGACGCATATTAGCATTGTAACTTGCAGTAGTTATTGGCAGTACTACCAAATCCCATGTGACATCAATAAGCTTCACGGCGGTAAAATCAAGTTTACCCCAGCCCAAAGTAATTTCAAAAAAATCCTGAAGTGCCCACCAGTTATTCAGGTATTGCAAAACGCCATATTTTCTGTCGAAGACGATACTGAAATCCCCATCTGCTCGGCAAGGACTCAAGTTCTCCGAAACCATGCCGAAGGAGAGAAAAAGCAGTAAAGCAAAGAGGAAGGCAATCCAAATACTAGCCATAAAATGCCATAATAGACGACGTGGCTGTCTCAATCTATGCAAGGGTATAGAACTCATGTCTTTACTTGCATCTCGAAATGCCTGTTTGATTGAATTGAAAGATGGGAATATACGCTTCTTAGGTTTAATCCGGGTTTCCACAGCCTGGAGAGCTGGTGCGCGAGAAAGCGGCAACGGCTCTATGTCTTGAGGAAATTCAAGCAACCGAATTGAGGAATTCGACATCTTTCCAGCTCAGAGGTTTGTGAGACAACTGAGCTATTGAATTTATGAACAGCGGTACGACTGAAAGAATAAATGAAAGTATGGAATGAAAGCAGGAAGAGTGGGGAATTTCGTTGAAAAGGTCAGACAGGCTCCGAGGGGAAGAGAGATGAAATGCGGTCAAGACAGGCGAACAATAGTGTCTACCACGTAATGGAACTCAGCCGCAAATATAAGTACGTATTTCAGAACAGACTCCGGACAAATAAGCCCAACCAGTGCCAAGTAAGCCATGAATCAACAGATCAGGCTGCGCTTGTGTGGCCTTTTTGACCAATTATAACAGTATCATCTGTCATTGTACAACATGAGAGTGCATATCAATCCCTGTCGTGGCGGTTGGACATCAACCTATTAAGTATAGATCTGCAATATTATCGAGGCCTTTCAGCTATCAGCCAACATATGTACTGTCTCAGTTACACCAAAAAATCAGGGTTGCGAGGGGGGGACTTTTTATGCACAGCCGAATCAGGCTGCCGACGCCTTCCACTCGAGTAATCAGGTGATGTTTATTCATACAAAGTAGATCTACTGGCACTTGATCAGCTAGACTAGCTCACAGGTATCATGATTGCAATCAAAATGTTGTATAACTACGAGCTCGAAGAAACAGATCTAGCACACGTAGAGCATTATTAATGACTTGATGACAAGTCGCGCTGTTACAAACGGATCAATGATTTGTGGAGTTATCAGTCTTTAGTTGAGAGGTTTGGAAGTCAAATTGGTCATTTCGAGGTTGTTACCATTGTACTGTGCGAAAGTTGATGGTCTGTCACATCGCAGCTACCCATTTTCGCACTATACCTAGTTGCAGATTTGCACATAGTTTCATTATGTAAAGCTGGCAGAACTTCCTGACATGTTTGCCGCCTGTGACGCGTCATAAGTGATTTATAGGGTAGTCTCAGCCGCATCTAAGAAGCCCCCTCAGCCACCGACCTCCCCCCTCGACCACTCGGAATCTTCCACCCAATCTCGGATTTCTCAAACTTGAACGCTGGAGCCAAGACTTCGAAGTTCTCATCAAGACCCCACTCTTTCGCGCCCATGTCTCAAAAGTATTCTCCGCTTTTGAATTACATGGACGTATCTTCCGAAGTGATTGATAGGTTTTACCAATAAGTATAGCCATATTGTCATAATGACAAGGATTGGACTCCAAGTCACGGTCTCCTAGGGTCTTCTGTTGATCTACAGAGTACAGACCAAGATCGTGGTACCAAATGTTGTACTGCGTTAGACTAATGTCAGTGTCGAACGTAACATCGTCTTTGGTTCGGGCTAGTGATGCTTGGATGGCGGTGGCGGCACCGATTAATCGAGTCTGGTAATCAGAGTTGGCTGATAGCATAAAACAATGTCAAGATTACTCGAACCCTTTGGCCTTAGTTTCTGAAAGAACTTTCTTATATTTGTTATTCATTTGATAGAGTTCTCATTGAGCTAGTATTTGTCCTTGTCAACCGACATGTAATCTGGCAATTCACAGGCTGGATGTAGACATTGGGCCCCTTAGCAACTCAATCGTATTGTAACACTGTACCCCGTTACTGATACCTCCTATAGTCTGGTTCAGCCTTGTTCAACTCGAAGTTCACTGGCTCTTCTATTCAGTACTAGCTGGATAGTAAGGATCCATGATCTGTTTGTAGGGAACGCGTAAGTAATGAATTACCTTGCTGAACCTAATATATCAAGAGGGATGGTAAGCTTTGTAAACTTGAACCGCTGCAAGAATACACTGTATCAGTCCAAACATCGCCGTTAATCCCAATACTACCATGGCAACCCAGAAGTTGTGCCATTGTACCCCATTCCTGCGATCATGCCACCACTGCGCGAAGGAGTCAGGCGTCGAGTGATCAAATTCCTCTTTGATGATGAGTAAACGTTCTTTCCAATAACGAAAGTTGGCGAGCTGTCTGCCCTCTATGCTGGGAGTTCCACACCAGTTGAGCTGAGGATCTACCGTCCTATTGGAATGAGCATATAATCTCTCGAGCCACACACGCTTTTTGCGTGTAGAACGCAGTGAGCCACAATAGTCGGATTGCGGGAAGCAAATCGCCAGAGTTCTTAGGGTTTCCTCAGCTAGACCCTCTGGAAGAAGAGAGTTTTGGGAGGCGGAGCTTGACTCAGTTAGGTTCTGTCTAACAATTATTCACAAGGGATGATAAACACTGACATATATCTCTGTTGCTCAAGGTAGGCTACATGATGAAAGATGTAGAGTTGCGTGTTGTTGTTGGTAAGACGCAAATGATCGGAGAGATTATCAGTAAACTCGATCTTGATACCAGCGATATTTTCAAGACTCCAAGCATCAAACGATGGGATAATTACCATCATGTTGCAATCTTGGTGGCATGAGATAGGGAAATGTTTTGCAGTTAGATTGGTCAAAGTGCCTTCTGACCATAGTGTCAGTGGATGTGGACCAGTCCGATGCATGAACCCAAATGCTTTCTCCAAACAACCAAGTTCAAGCATTACCATTAGCCGAGCCACCAGGTCGAGGGTAGCTTCGCAAGCTAAGGTGTCAGTATTTCCAGACAATGTAGATATGTATGTGATTGCCTCCTCTCGTTGACCATTTTGGCGGATATGATTCACCACTTTGCCAATTGATTTCTTGTCGTAAGGATCAATTGCCGAAAAGCTCAGCTCACTGAACATCCTTGTTTGTCTCGCGACGTACTTTTCGTAAGCGCTGAAATTCAGGTTAGATACATGATTCCCATTCATCAAATGTATGAGATCTGGTGGCGGACCAAGAATGACGTGTGATAAAGACATGGTACAGTAGCTAAAGGGGTAAACGTGAGTAGAGTTTGAATCATTCTGTCTTATATTTCCAATGCTGTGGCTTGAATTCCGGTGGTTTTGCCTCCAATCTGGTGGCTTGAGGCCTCCAAGCCAAATGATTTGTGTGTCACCTCCCTGTTTTACATATTCCACGTGGCTCCAATATTTGTTCTCCATTGAGATATATCAAGGAGGGGCTTGCACTAAGGAACGCCGTCCAATGATTTCCATCGCCGCAGACGCATAAAAAAGCCATGTTACTCAATCGATTGGGCGATACAAGCCACCTTATAGCCGGCTGATACCTGATAGGCTCCGGCAAACTTTCACCACTGCTGTCGGGCGCAAGCATGTCAGCAAAGTCTGTCCAACGATACTAAGTATTCAATTTGTACGGCGGCTCTTGGGATAGATACTTGCATTCCCCCACCTGATGGACAGCATTCTTTATTATGTCCTCTTACTTCAAGAATCCAACTATTGTATTGCCGACTTCGATCGCCGCAAAGTCTGGCCTCTAGCAATGCCAGTCATCCGACAATGGACTACTCGAGCCTCCTCTCCAGACCTATATCATATTTTGGAAAAGAGGAAGTGTGGATAGCCCGTGGTGACGATGTATCACTCTTTAACACCCACAGATCCAACATCCAGAATTATCTCAAGCATTCTGGTATCCCGGAGTCGACTCAAAGCCTGTGGATTGGCATATATCGGATTGGGAAAACTTCGGACGAGTCGAGAACGGTTTTGATTGTATCTTGCAGTGATAGGAGGATCCGCAAACTCACAAGGAACGTTCTTAGGAACTCTCCAATCTTTCAACAAGGAGGGGCTCTTGCGCGGTTCAAGGTTATCAGCAAAGCTACTCTGCCAGAGACCGCGAGTGAACCTGAATTGACCATGCAGGTTGCAGGCGAAGCAAGTGTGGTCCCCCTGAAAGCGGAAAAAGGTTTCGAACAAAACGTCCGCGAGGATGTCCAAAGTCACGCACAGAGCGAGATAACCCTTCGCCTGGGAAATTCTCAGACTGGAGGCAACTATCTATGTCGGCGAATCCAGGCTTTCATGTGGTCTGAAGATGGAGTTTTGCAATTTCAGACCGCTACAGCTGGTCCGTTACTTCGGCTTGGCAGTACCAGTTACCAACTCACTGTTGAGCATGTTGTGAACTTCAGTAGCCGTGGGGCTGATATGACCCCAGAGAACACCGACGACGATTGGGACAGCGATGATTATGACAGTGATGATGGAGATGGTGGTAGCAGATATCACTTCGACGAGGAAATTGCTCCATGGGATATTTGCAAAGCCGGCATTAGAAGCAGAACAGATTCCTTGATAGAAGGGAATCCTTCTGACTCTGCATCAAGTAACCCAGAGCCAGAACTGGCTACTGCGTCGTCCAACCCCAACTTATCAACGACTCTCCAGACAGATGATTCAAGGCCTTCAGCCTTTATCGATACGAACATTGCGGGACCAGGCGGGATACGCCACGTTATTATCCACGACCTTTTATATCCATTCATCTCTAGCACAACAAAACGACTCACCAAATGTCGGGCAAGCCCGGAAATCGATTACCTTCTCATACCTATACCAATAGGATCCGAACCAGAGCCTTTTATTCATGGTACTATTGAAATGCAAGAGCCTTCGGATCCTTTCAGTGTACATGAACAGACAGAACCCAGACCAGTCATCATTGCAACAGCTTCACTCGGCTATGTAAATGGCGTCATGTTACCAGCGTCGATGCTATCACGGAAGCCGGGGTCACAAAGTTTCCAGGCGCTTTTCTGTATCAAGTCGGATCAGGATATGCCGAAAGGGACTTCCGGCTCGGCGGTCTTCGACACCCAGACTGGTCTACTTGCCGGTTACATCGTGCTTGGATGTCCTGGGAAAAACACCTGGTACATGGCTCCAATCACAGACGTTATAGATGACATCGAAACGGGCTATGGCATAGTCGCACAGTGCCTAACGAGGCTCAATGTTTCCGCGATCGTTAAAGGGAACCAGGAAACGAGCATTATACCAAGCAAAAGCCGGCTCATCAAGGCTCATGTCCAGCCCTATACAATAACTCTACCCAAGATTGAAGACCCCTGTGGCACCTATGTCGATGATGGGTCGCTAATGATAAAGGCCGGTTCCCTGGCAGGAGTCACAGTCGGCAGCCAATATACTGTTATGCCGTACGGCTCTGGGCAGGCTAATACTGACCACATGTTATGTATGGCCAACGTCGTTTGGGCCGGAGCGGCAGTGAGCCGACTTGACTATGAGGTGCAGAATGCTGCGCCATTTTCTGGAGCCTTAGCCTTCCCCCGAACTATAGCTGCACATAGATGGGTCGCTGAATATCCCCCTAGCGACACGGAATTTAATCGGCTGATAACTGCATCTAAATACCTCTGCCCCCCTTCTCATGTCGACGACGCTGAGAGACCTTTGGTTCGTATCGAGCCTAAAGACGGAATACTATGTCTCTATGACAACTGCAATAACCTGCTTTCACGTCAATCGTTGGAAGGCGACGGGAGAGACAAGGAAGCCAAAAGGGCAATTGTAAAAACGGCGGAGATCCTGGCTCGCGGACACAATCTTCTCGCCCTTCCGTCAGGAAGTGGGAAAGAAATTCTCTCATCGGGGTTGAAGATCAAAGTCAATGTGGTTGTGAATGGCGCACTCGGCCGGCAGCTCCCAACTGATGGTTCGGCGCAAGTCATGGAAGGAGAGAAAATATACTTGCAACTGGAAAACAGCGGGAGTTCCAAACTCTATATCTCTGTCTTCGACATAAATGCGGCAGGAAGCATCTTATCATTATCAGATTCAGGTAGCACCGGAATCGAAATCTTATCGCTTGGCACGTTTTCGATGGAGGATTTCTACGGCGTGCCGCAGGGTCTCATGGTCCTCTGGCCTCGGGGAATCCCGAAGATTGGAGTCTTGACCGAGACTCTCCTCTTCATCATTACCGATGAGCCTACCGATCTACAACACCTACATGGACATCCGGATATGGACCATTACACTGGAAAAAGCTACTCACATCTTGAGTTTATCACATCGCACCTTGCCGTTGGGGCCGACCGAAACATAGAAGCCGAGAGCAGAGAGGCACCGATTCGGTACGAGGTGGCCCGATTCAGCTTCTCACTGTATCCGAGCCACTTTTGATTGTTTGATCGCAGGAATCTCATTCACATGTCGAGTAGTATTCATTCTATGCCGTCATGGGCTTTTATTATGTGTGACAAATGCTCTTAATTGTGTAATCATCTGCATCATGGAAAGCGACACATTTTGTGCAAAGTGACGTGGCAGTGGGACTCCAAAGTAGCAACATGACCTGTTAATATTACCACTTTCCCATTTTCCATGTGTCAGTGACGACCATTATTTTCCATGATACTCTGCCTAGCTTTATATTAATGAGATCTTCGATACAACCTCTTCTAATGTAAGATACTAACGTCTTACTGCCCTAACCTCTACTAGCTAATTGGGTTGATCTTGGCAGTTTAGTTCTCGATGTCTGGTTTTCTTAGTAGGACTTTTATTAATCGTAATATGTAACTATTAGCGCTGGTAATATCCTTAACAGGAGCTATATAATACATAAATAAAGGTAAAGAGTACTTTCTTTAGTATGTTATATAAAAGTAATATAAATTTAATAAGGTATAAATATAAAAAATACTTAACGTTATTAATAAGTAAGTGCACTAGATAAGTAAGTGTATTAAAAATCCCTTAACCTATAATATTTTTAATTAATTAGATACTTTTTAAAAACTAAGTATATTACAGTCTTAAGATAAAGGTAAAATCCTTTTTGGCCTTTAGGCCCTTTAAAATAACCTAAAATTAAGTCTCTAATATACTATATAAATCTATAATATTAATTACTAGAAGTTATATTACCGTAACTATAGTATTTAATTATAAAGGGATTTTATCTTAAAGTTACAGAAACTATTTAATTTAAAGAAATAGATAATAATTTAGTTTATTATTAACCTAGATTTATAAGGATTTCCCTTATAATTATATTTTATAAAAGAAATAGCTAATTCTTTACTTACCGACTGTAATATATTACCTATCGGTAAGTATTAGGCTTATAACTTTATTAAGTAATAATTAGAGCTAAAGATATATTTATTTCGAAAATATAATTATTAAAAAGCTAAATATAAAGATCTAATTATTATTTATAACTAGTTTAGGCTTATATAAAATATAATTATAAAGTATAATATTTAATTAAATAATATCTAGAACTTTAATAAGATTGGCTTTATAATAGGTATTATTTTTTTTTTACTTTAACCTTTAACTTTAT